>JAUZNC010003107.1:11583-29645 GCA_034780395.1 Vannuccia rotundouncinata | reverse complement strand
GTGTAATTATAACTGGTATCTTCATGTGAAGTGTAATTATAACTGGTATCTTCATGTGAAGTGTAATTATAACTGGTATCTTCATGTGAAGTGTAATTATAACTGGTATCTTCATGTTGTGGTGTAATTATTATTGATATAATATAATTATCTGATTTAAATACTTGAATAAATGTCGTAAATAGACATAAATATTTTCAAAACTTTCAAACGCACAATTATTCCATGTTAATTCCATGATAATTTCTTCCGCAGTGTTTTGATAACGATAAAATAAACAATTAATTCAGTAACATCAGGTTAGTCTGCAACAAAGGAACATCAAAGATGAGGTATAGGGCCACTTACGTGATTCAGAACGGCTACATTTCCATACAAGGACGGAGTTTGAGGACTTCTACACTTCTTCATTTGGTCACTCACTTTTATACAAGTGTTGTGTCTCCTCCTTCGCATCGTCAGACAATCAAAGAAACAACACACATTTCTCGCAGCTACCTACAACATCCGAACCATGGCTGTACAACAGTTGGTTGTGCTAATGGTGATAAGAAGTGAACCCACACGATCGATTACCTTCTCAAACACGCTTTTGAAACAGCCACGTGAGCTAAAGGGGATTTAGTACTACAACAAAAATGCGCAAAGCACGCCTCAGCGATATGCTGGCAGACAATCACTCAATCAATCAATAATCAAAGTTAAGCGAGCCAATTAAAACGGAATGACTGTTAGTGGAACCCTGCCACAGATATGGAATCATAAGAGAGCACCAACCTGTTTCGGTAGGTTCCTGGACGACTCGGGGTCCACAAGAGCTCCTTCGTCCGCCATGAGATGCGCGAGATGCCGACGACGGCGCAGATCGATGTCTTCAATGGTGAGTTCCCCGGAGACACCGAAGGCCAGCTGTGAAGAGATGATTGACGTCAACAAACGATAGGGTGATATTGAGGGAGCTGCCACACTAACCTCAAACAGCTTCTCAACGTCGTGAATCTCTGACGGTCCATCCGAAAGACAATTGAAGATCTGAGCCGAGTTGTCGAAAGTGGCCAACTCTTCTTCCTAAAAGACAAAGCGCGGTGACAGTAAAAGAAACCATGAGCATGAAATGTGTTGTGCAAATCAACCACCTTTAACTTGAGAATGCCCAAAGTGATTTGAAAGAGAACGAGAGAGCCTTCATAGAAGAAAATATCCCAAATGCGCAATACAACCCGGATGTGGACAACACTCGCGAAGATTGTGAGAAACCAGTGCAAACTGATTAGTGAAAGTTCTGGAATTTGCGAATATTTTGTATACAATTAACATACTACTGGCATTCTAACGAGTAGTATTTCTATTATAAATGATATTTATACATGGAAAATAATTTAAGGTTGAATTAGACGACTTTATAGAAAATAAAATATAAAATCTTTTTTTAATTTCTGTGCAGCAAAGGCTCACCAATATCGTGGTCCTTAAGAACACCGTCCACTTGCGGCACATAGAGCGGAAGAAGATCTCTGAGGACGCGCTGGTCTGCCTGAACGCCTAGCAGAGTGGAGGAGAAGTAGGAAGCCGGCAAAAGGTCTTCAATGATGGCGCACATCATCCAGAAGGTGTCTTCTTCTTCCATCACCAAAAGGAGGTTTGACACGATCTGCAGGTTGCACAACAGTTGGATAAAGCGACTGGACTGCCCCCCCCCCCCTGCACGGTATTGCATACTAACCATTCCCATGCCTTGACAGTACCCAATGTCCGAGTACAACCAGGCCAGGCCTCTGAGAATGCGTCGAAGCCGGGGGATGCCGGTGCTGGCGATGTGGCAGAAGCAGGCGCTGCTGGGCATGGTCCTCAGCAGGTCCTGCACCACAAAACACGACAATTGGCGTTAAAGAAGGCAACATGAGGGGCCTTCAAAACAGATTGCTTACGCAGATCTGATGTTATATTTCAAATAAAGGATTGAATAATGCAAGAAAGAAAATAGTGTCAATGAGTTCTGCAAATCTGTATCATCCTTCTCAAAATTAATTATGTTTCGTTAATCTTTTGTTAAAAGGAAATTGTTGCAAATGTAAATAAATGTGGAGAGAATTAATGAATACAGAGCAAGTGGGAGGGAGGGAGAGAGGGACAATGCTTCCCCTTACGTCAACGGTTGAAGCCTACGTCACCGTATGACGCCAAATAACACTATTGATCGTTCCCTCTGTGAAGACAGAGCGGGCAAAGATATTGGTCGAGTAGAGGAGAGAGAGAGGAGTTGTCGCAGGTTTGAGGGAACGAAAATAGAAACTCAAAATGGCGAAATAGAAGAATGAAACATTTCTATTTCACAACAAAAAGAAAGCGCGATGATGCAAAACGTTCCCTAGAACCAAAAGAGGTGGTCGTGTTCTGCATTTGGAGAAACTTACAGTCCAATATCCTCAAAGCACAAAATCAGCGAAGACGAAACATGAGAGCCACTCTTCACACAATCAATTCTTCTTGACCCCAGATAGATTTCTCAGAGTTAGCGTCTCCCTTAATCGAGTTGCGGTGTTGGTTAACAATAATATTGACTGCAGCAATGCACGCGGTCGTAAAATATAGCATTAGAACACTCTCAAAGACAATTACACTGAATTCCAGTAGAAAACTATCCATAAGATTGGATCACCACACAAATATATATTTACATGTAACCCACTCCACACTGCTTCTTCTAAAGATAAATGTACAAGGGGGGAGGATCATACCTTCTCAATCTGTTTCGATGTCATCAGAGAATCCGCTGAACTCGCCTTCACAATGTCTTTATACGAAGTGTGTGAGGCAGCCTTCTTCTCCATGGCACCACTCAATCGAAGCCAGACCTGAGCTCGCATCGAGTGGGGAATTCCCTCCTTCACTAGCCCGGCCAACTTGTTGCTATGCGGCAAGCGCGTTGACAACTGTTCCCAGGACAGGTCGCTATCAAGGCCACCATCATGGTTGAATTCCAAGTAGGCCGTCCAGAGCATGCGCTGTTTCTGGTCTTCAACAAAGGCTGACTTCAGCCTGCCTTGATCCACTGTAAACAGAGAACATAAAGCGTGGTCTTCGTTTGTTCATGAAAAGAAATCAGAATAACAAATTCAGTCATTAAGCCAGCTCGTTATTCAACATTTATATAATTAAGTCAACATTTCTTCAATACCATCCTGGTCAATTTTAAATCCAAATTCATCAAAGACAAACTCGGCGCCTTCACTGTAGGCATCGGAATCACACAACCGTTGGAGGATATCCTGGGGCCACATTGACTGGGTTAACGCTGAGAATGGACCCCCAGGAATAGGACAGAACCTGTTGAAGGTTTCGGAGTGTTGCTGTTCTCCCGAAGAGCTGATATCGTCCTCACAATTAGCGTCTTCATCGTCTGTTTGTAAGGTGTCCACTAGTTAGGGCAAATATGTGAATGATAAAATAAGTCCTTCAAATTCCATTTCAATAATCAATGTTTTCTGTTATAAACTATAAATAATAAATAATAATCAAACAATGAATTGGAATATAGTGCAACCACATTTAAAAAAGGACAGCAATCCATTGATTGGAGATTGTATTATCAAAAAGATGGTTGTAAAAACCAGGTCAAAATGAAACAGATGAAAAATATCGTTTTATGTGTCAATGATTTGTCATCCAGTATTCCTTTTCAATTACTGAGAAAGATAAATATATAATACGGGGGAATTCAAAATATGCGATAAAATATAAAATCTGTCTTGTAATATGAAACTAGTAAAAAAAAATTTAAAAAAAAATAATAAATTAAAATGTTTCTATAAGATAAACTGGAGTAGCAAATCGATAAGATAAACTGGAGTAGCAAATCGATAAGATAAACTGGAGTAGCAAATCGATAAGATAAACTAGAGTAGAAAATCGATAAGATATCCTGGAGTAGTAAATCGATAAGATAAACTGGAGTAGCAAATCGATAAGATAAAGTGGAGTAGCAAATCGATAAGATAAACTGGAGTAGCAACTCGATAAGATAAACTGGAGTAGCAAATCGATAAGATAAACTGGAGTAGCAAATCGATAAGATAAACTAGAGTAGAAAATCGATAAGATATCCTGGAGTAGTAAATCGATAAGATAAACTGGAGTAGCAAATCGATAAGATAAAGTGGAGTAGCAAATCGATAAGATAAACTGGAGTAGCAACTCGATAAGATGAACTGGAGTAGCAAATCGATAAGATATCCTGGAGTAGCAAATCGATAAGATAAACTGGAGTAGCAAATCGATAAGATATCCTGGAGTAGCAAATCGATAAGATAAACTGGAGTAGCAAATCGATTCAAATATGTCAAAATAAATATATTGCAGTTAGTCCCGCCGTGAAACGTAAAAAATCACCAGAAGAGTGCAATGTGTTGCATAGAAAATGTTTTTGCAGATATGAATAGCTGAGACAATGTAGTTTATGAAACCTTAGGTTGACAAGCTGTCATGTTTGGGTAACTTATTAAATTATTCGAAAATGCATAAATAAACAGTTATTGTATGAAAACTAATTCCCTGCAGTCAAAATGGTTGCCCTGATGATAGTAAACATGAGTGTAAACTAAGAAAGGGTACTTCTGGATAAAGTTTTATTTTTGGAAGCAAAACCTACGTTTTTTAAACTATTTAACAAGAACGAAATAGTTTGTAAGATACCATATGATACAAGAATACAACTACATTAACATATTGAAGCCCAGTTTCAAGAAAACGACACATTAAACCCTGTGCCATATACTGTAATACCAATCATGCGTATATGAATAAGAGTTGCTAGTAGTTAACAATATACAACAAAATGTACTAAGTAATTAATTTCTTTCTTTCTTATAACACATGCTTTCTCCACGACATGCACAGAACACAGTACACGAGAGACGAGAACTATTGCAACGACATCGCAAATTCGAACAAAGTGTCTCATTTTCACATGAACACTTTATAATTTTTAGTACGTCCTGAGGTGCATATTGAACTTCATTCAGAAGCAAGACTGGCATTAGCGATTTTTGTTCTTCGTCTTTGTACCATCCATAATCCAGTGGATCAAGCGCTGGTGGGTCTGTGACAACAGCATGTTTCTACACACAACTTTGAAATGCGCTCTCTTAACATTTTCAAGAAATGATTCAGTTGTTGGGGGGAGTGTATCAAGCTTTGGTGCTGACACCGTTGACTTACCAGCCTTTTTTGACAAGGTTTTAATTCTTGTACTTGAAATCTTTCACACTATAACACGATGCAATGAACTTTGTTGATTGCTTTACAACCTCATCCATATCTGATGTTATATCTTTCTGAGTTCAATGGGTATTTCTTTGATTTAAGGGTTTTGACTGCTTTGCCCTTGCTTATGCCTTGATAGCATGGAACAGTATCGCATCCAGATATCGAATAAACACCTGGAAGTTCGGACACAATGTCAGAGTGAGCATCTACGATTGCATTTATGTCAATTGTATTTTCATTTCTGTAAAATGTACAAGTCTTATGTTTGTTGTGGATTCATTTGAAATGATTGTTTCTTTCTTCGACTGTGTTAAGAGAATCGCCAATGAATGAGTCGACAGTTTGCCATTTTAGGAGGAAATATCGGCATCAAAATTGTGTACAACAACTTGGATCAATCCATCAGAGGCATCCGATATTCCTTGCAGGGTAGCAGAAGATTTTTTAAATCGCAAAGCCTCGTCATAGCTACAAGTTACATTGTAATCGTCCATTGTTTCGATAAGTTACTTTGAACTACACACCAGGACTCCTAAACTAATCTGCAACATTGTTGGAAATTTGATTATAACCCTTGTTACAATACTGCCAATCAAACACGCCTGTAATGTATGGTCGAGCTTACCAGAGAGTTTTGCTAAGAATGACAACAAGGTATTGCTTATGGAGTCTTGTACAAGGGTGCTAGGTAACCTAGAACTATACTGTTTAAAAGATATTTAAAAAGAGTCAGCCAATAGAAACGCATTGTAGGCAACACATAGGTAGAACTAAATTAACCTATTTAACATAACAGTTCTAATTAATGCTGTTATTGTATGTAGTTATTCAGATTATATGAAGGCAAATTGATTGTATATTAAGCAAAAACATTTTCTATTCAACCCATTTCAAGGTTCATTTTAACCACTGCTGGACTAAGTTATATTAAACACATTACAAGATATGATTGTTTAATGTTATTTTTGTACTGAATAATTTTTAGAGTGTTTAATAAATCATATTTAAATTTAGTTTTATATAAATAATTTATAAATAGAAATATTTGTTTGTTAAAATTATGAATAAATGTTATAGAAAGGCATAATCTTTTGTGCTATATAAAAAATGGAATAATTTTGTATTAAGTAACTTTTACCAATCAATGTATGTTTCAAACACTGATTCACCTAATTCTAGTTGTAATAAATGTTTGGTTTAGTGATAAGCCATATGAATTCTATTTGCATACCATCATGAGACAAGTGGTTTTTTTATTTATAAAAATTAATAAGTGTTTTTCTATACACTAAAAAATGTAATGGGACAAATATTCATTTATTGTATTCTATATTATATAGTCTTACCTGCTTAAGAAAGTTTATTTAAATTTTGAAACATGCATGGATTTTATACAAGTGAGTATTGCCCTGGATCCAATTAACAGATAAACCTTTTTTGGGAATAAATCACATAAGACTAAATGTAAGACATCTTTTTGATTTATGTCAAAATATAGATACAGATTATATTCATATTATAGAATTACTTGCAGCAAAACTATTTCTACTTAGACAACTAGAAAGTTATTTTGAGATAATGTGGTTATCATATTTTTACTATAGTTACCAATAAACTCCATTTAAAAAAACATTTCCATTTACTTTAAAATTACATACATTGCTCAAATGTTTGCATTTTGTAAAAAATCCTTTTCAATATAAAAAATGTCTGTCGATATATGCAGATGTTATATGTTACACTCATGTCTTAGTAATCCTATTTTGTTACTATTCGAAAAATAATTCAATTCAATCTTGAAATAAATTGTTTTATAAATCATTATAAATGTAAAAAATAAAACTTCTTTATTAATATAGTTCGAACTATATCATAAAGTATACTTATTGCTATTTGTAAACTACTATGTAAACATTTGTGTCTCTAAATCATACATATAAAATATATATTTCTATTTATTATAATTATTTGTATTGTGTAATATAGACTCATATCTTGATTCAAATAAGGAATGAATTAGGTATATATAATATTTCGAAAAAGCTCTGCTTAAAGAAGCAAAATTTTTTGGACAGGAATACCCAGAAAGAGTACAGAGAGAAATTTTCTGTAAAAGTTTGAAAACACAATAATATGTCAACTTGGATCATTATTTTCTATAACTATGGGTAGCCTCACTTTTCCAATTTGAAATGGAAGGGACGTTCAAGGGATTATCAAAGTTCAATTAAAAATAAACACTGTTTTTCATACACATATATATCATAATATTGTAAATAATCTTATTATATATAAAAATATGAAATAACAGATTAATAATATGTTTCAATATTTTGATTTTAATTTTTAAGGAAAACGTGTAATATATTAGTGTATGAAATTTAATATTACAAAAATTGATAAAAAAATAAAAATAAGTGTCTATAGGATAAAAATTAGAGGTGGATTCATGGGATATATGTACATTTATACAAAATTCAAAGGTTCTCAAAGGGCATCACAAAATTCAAAGGTCTTCAAAGGGGATTACACAATTCATGGGTCCTCAAAGAATAGTGGTCAATAGTTGTTTGTTTATAAGCAACCTCATGCTTTTCCGCAACAAGTTCATGGCACTGAAGTAGCAAAGTGAGGTAAGGCATTGGTTAAATGCTTGCATTGTAGCAGCATGGGATGCAAAAAGTGTCTGAAGAATTTTTGGTTCTCTGTATTTAAGACAAACTAAATGATTCCATTTTCACTAAAATGTGTGTTACTGAGACCAGTCTTGCATTCTCTCACTCTAATATTAAATATTAAAGTGTGGCAAATAATGTTTAAAATAAGATAAAAATATTAATGTATTTACTGTATTACTAATTTCTTTGGATAATTTTAAGGTACTAATTAAAGAGGTTTGATTGTACAAAATCATTTTATACTCTTACACAAAATATATTCCATAACTCCTGTTTTCTCATTTTAAACATAACTATCATTATTAGAAAAATAATAAAAATTTAAATGAATTTCTATTTTTGACTGTGCCCCAATTTATTTTATTAGTAGCATGTTACTACATGCCTACATAGCATAGATAATAATTGACATGGAGTACTTAAAAATTTAAGATTTTACAACTTAGAAAGATTCTAAATATGTATTTTATATTATTAAAATATAAATATTTGATACTTGAGCCGGGCGGTCATATTACTGCAGCGCTTGTATCGGTTCGACATATTCTTTCCCACACATAACTTTTTGGACCCTTCATGAAATTTTTTGATACCATCTTATAGACTATCTAACGCAGATTCGGAATATCTAATTTATTATCTTATCTGACTGGTGATTCTCAAACTACCTACATTTTTGTGTTTCCTCTGTCATTATTTTATCTAACTAACAACTCAAAGCTGCAAACTGCATCAACCAATCGACTTATGTTAACATCGATCTATTAACTACATGGCAAGCATACATATCTGCACCTCTCCCAGCTAGCAGGATTATATCAAACAGACAGACACACCAACAATCGATGTGCAAGCTACCTGTTGATTCCAAGAAACATAGTGCAGCCCCATTACTACCTACACTCGCCAAGAGATTATTAACCTATGTCATACATGGACTAGACTTCCAATCCACCATTGATCAATAAAACACAGTGAAACTATAAATAGCATAGAATACCAACACAATACAAAAATCCAAATTAAAAGAATTTTTACTTACCAGGCCCCTTGTCTTCTAAATGGCAAGTATAGAGCCGCTTTCCTGCATTCCTAATCAACAGCATCCTTTTGAAACCTCATTAAGGCCCAACAATTCTAACTCTTCTTATTAGTAACTCTGATCCCTTTTTTTTTCATCATTGCCCCTGTTTATCCAAATTTGTGTTATATGCCTTTCTTGATTTGCCTTTTTTTTACTGATTATATTTTTACTGGTATATCTAACACAACATGGAAAACTTCTCACTGAAGATGTTGTGAAAATAAATTACTTATAAATGACTTATTATTGGCATATAAAAAATTACAGTTTTTAATAAATTATGTAAATGACCAATTCAGCTCAAAAATGGCAGAAGAATATAATGCCTGAATATAAAACATGTCAGCAATATTTCATCATAAAGCTAGTTATGATTTTATATATTATGATATATTTTTTTAGTACATGTAAATCAGTTAAATGTATGAATTATTCAAATTCATCATACATTTTAATAGGTATGGATATTCTTATGTATTTAGGGCAATTAAGAAATTTTATTTCAAAAAAAGTTATCTATTACAATTTGAAAGCTATTTATTTTGATAAATAAGATAGATTCATATATATAGGTGTTATGGTTTTCTGGAAGATTCTGAAATATTGTTTAAAATTAAGTTTAAATTCAATAAATGAAATTTTTTGGCATTATTTAAACTTGCTTTGAAACATAAATTTGAAATAAATAATTTTAAATACTTAACCATACTAGCTTTTAAATTTAACTAAAGATTAATTAAATATTGGCATGATTCATTATAATAAAATGTGTTACATTTTGAATATGAAACATTTTTATCTCCCAATTAATAAGAAAGTTAAAGATATTTATTTAATTATAAGCAAGTGAATATTATACAAACAAGTTTAAATTAATTGATACAAAATAGTGTATTAAATATCAATTTAAACTAATGTTTATTCATTTTAAAAAATTGATAGATTTTTAGATTTATAAATTTGTGTATATGTAATTTAGTAGGTTTGATGCATGTATTATTAATATACTTTTTATTATTATATTTATTTTAAATTATGTTAAATATATTCTTTTACAGTTATTAAATTATTATTATCCTTAATATTTGTGTATGTATTTTAAAATGTATGGAAGTAAATAATATACATTTATTACTTATAGCTTATTTTAATATACAATCTACTCTAGCTAATCAGAACAGGTAAAATGCAAACAAATTTGTTATAATAATAAGACAAAAAAGGATTTTTAGTGGTATAAGTTTTTTGATAAGATTATATATGATAGAAAACAGAAAGAATACAATATTTGCCTTATATATATATATATATATATATATATATATATCAGAATTAAATGTTTATTTATAATTAAATATGATATAGATGTGGATAAGATTAAAATAATTTTCTTATATCTTTAGAGGAATAAAAATAGTTATTTTCTTAATTAAAATAAATTAAAAACAAATTTAATTTTAAACATTAAGAATTAAACTTAATACATAGGTATATTATGAGACAAGGCTTTAGCCATCATATTGATTATAAAATGACACTCTTATGCAATGGTGTTAATCCCTAACATAAAATGTGGACTGACAAAGATCACCATAATGGTGTCAGTCCTCAATATATGTATAATAAAAATTTGGATCATTATTTAAATAGCTGATGCACATATTATGATGCAATTTACAATTCTGCTTAAAATTTTCACACTATACATGTTATGGTCTAGGTAGGTTTGTTTAGATTACAGAATATGTTTTTAAGTTTATTTATAATCAACAAATGAAGGTAAGAATATATTTATATAAAGATGATCTGTTTTGATTTGCAAATGTAAAATACACTGTGAGTATAGGGACAATAAATAAATGTGTGTAATAAATAGACTATACCTAAGTATAATCCAGCCTGCTTTCCATGACAACTGTACTCTAGATATTTATCCTTATTGCTCCAATTTAACTAGTAAAAATTGGGTTGGCTGCATAATGTAAGCCAGATATATCCTTGTTAGGCATCATAGAATGCAGCCTGGAGTATAATTTATTATGTTATATTGCTTAAATATAGAATTTTATAGTTGCTATTATATTTACCATTATTAACATCGGCACTATATGCATAATTATCACATTTCGATTTAAGAGAAAATGCAGTTTTTGAGCTATCCATGTAAATTTTCGATATTGATTGAATAAAAAAAATGATTTTTCAAAAATCCCAAACTAAAATCGTCATCAAGGACAATAACACAATTAGTATATTATAACAAATACTGACTATTTGCCTAAAGAAAAATTACTATAAAATAATACAGCATTAACCGCCAAAAAAATTGGTTGTGTATTTTTCTGTTTTAACATTTTATAATAATGGTAGCTAAAAGGGGCTTAAGTAAACGAGCGTTTAGTAGACCAACAATAATGTAACATATTTAATTACAATAAACATATTTTTATGATGTTCAGTTTTATCTCAGTTTACATATTACCATTCATTAACTAAATCATAAGTATTAGAAAAAATAATATAATAGTTTATACTTACTGTTTAGTCCAGTCAAATTAGGCGTGGACCTAGAAAAAATAGTTTCAAGCTGAAATATGAATGATCGAAACATTCATATATGGACCAAAAATTAAAATATTTGCGATAAAATCCGTTTAATTAGGAAAAATAAGCTATTAATTTTTGTTTTTTTACAAATTAAAATCATCTACATTTTCTATGGCTTTGAATCCATTTTATTGAAAAAGACTATTTTTCAGGAAAATAAACATTTTAATCATATATTTTTCTAATAGTTTTAAATATAGGCCGTCTGGGAAAAAATGCGCGATTCTATGGATTTCAAATCGATTGAATCTATGGCGTTAATTCTGATTATAAATAAACGATTGCTGTTGGTTTTTAAATATTATTGGACGACGGTTTTCAAATCCATTAAATCTATGACGTTAATAAATAAACGACTGCTGTTAATGTTAAACACGTGTTATAGCTAATTGTATGAGATGGAATGCATAAATGAGAATCTATATTTTTTAATCGAGTCTTTAAGCCGTAACGATCACACGGCCAAATCAAATCATGATACTATACGAGCGTTGCCTGGACAGCGAATTGTTTTAGTGAAAAATTTTTTTACTGCCGCAAACTACAACCACGTAATTTTATTGGGTGCTAGTTGAGTCCTATGGGAAATACACAAAGACGACAAACTGGACGACGATCAAGTATGGAGAAGAAATTTTTGGCCATAGTAGCTGTTTTCCAAAGAGGTACCAGTTATTTTGAAGTGTTACCACGGAATGAAAGCATTAATGCAGAGAGGTACGTTCAATTTGTCATTCGTTTGGAAGAAAATCTTTTAAATAATCCAAATACCATTCTCTCAGAGAGTATGCGTTTGCAGCATGACAATGCCAGACCCCATATGGCCGGGCTTACAACAAGGCATATTGAAGATAGAAACATGAGACTCATGAGACAGCCCCCCCTACTCACCTGACATTAATTTGAGTGACCGATTCATTTTCCAAAGGTTGGAATCCGGCCGAGATGATTTTGATTCATTGGAAGATGTTAACCAATTCTTGTCAGAACAATTTCCAACGTTTACAGCACGAAGAATGAAGATAATTGCATTGAAGGAAATGACGCAGCATATGCAGAACATTATTGAAAACAGAGGTAGTTATATCTAAGTTGTTTTAAAGCAACATTGTTAATAATTGTGTTGCAATCGTGTTAATATTTATATTGTAAAAATGTTTTTAAAAATATTTTGAATTTAACGCGCTTTTTTTCACGGACAAACTATATAATATTTCTTTGTATATATTTTACTTATCTATGCGCAACTTAAAACACATTATTATCAAAATTAGATGTATAGATCATAATATTTATTTATCCCATAGATTTCAATATTAGTTGCTAATCCAATTTTTTCAACAAAATTTGGTAAATAAGCATAAATAACTATTATTCAAATGTTTAAAAAGAAAACATTATTAAGTGTTATACTCTAATTTGCTTGTAACATATATTATAGAAATTTCTTTTACACGATAAAATAGTATTATAATATTGAATGAAAAATTATGAATTTTTTTTATTAAAAATGCATTTTCTTAAAAATATGCCTTTTACTAAATTAAGTGTGTTAAAAATTGTCATATTCTTTAATGTTGTGTAAAATAACAACAAAAGTCATAAACCTTTTGCACAAAACAGATTTTAGACGATTTTATATATTTTGTTCCGGTACAAGGACTTCTTGTCCTTGTTCCGGTACGTCCATGTACTGATTATCCACAATAACAAATATGAAGTACAAGAATGGAAAATTGTTCAATCATCAAAACTGTTTGGAAAAACTAGAAAAAACAAAATCTGAAGAAAAATATACTTGGCAGAAACAGAAGGACAACTATAGTAATGCCAAAGCAAAATTATAAATACCAGAGGGTATAACACGTTTACAAGAAGCCGTTATGAAAGAATTAGATAGAATAGTAAAGATGGGAGTAATATCAGAAGTGAAATGAGTATGTGGTGGCTGAAATGGTCATCCCCACTCGTATGCTGTCGTAAAGCAAATGGAAATATAAGACTATGCTGTGACTATACAGTAACAATTAATAAACAGTTGCTTAACGACTCGTACCACCCACCAGATATGGAGACAAATTTCTCAAAAATGAAAAGTGGCAAAATATTTGGCAAGTACGATCTAAAATCACCATATTGGCAAGTCGAGTTGAATGAGGATTCAAAAAAGTAAACAATCATAAACACACCAAAAGGATGGTTTCGGTTCAATCGTTTCCCGTTTGGTGTAAAGACAGCTACTGCAATATTCCAAAAGATAATTGAAATGGTTTACGCAGGACTTAAGAGGGAATCGTGATGTGTTAGGATGATATTCTAGTATATGCTCAGAATGAACGAGAATTACATATTCGTAGCAATAAATTACTGGAACTTCTAAATAGACGAAATATCCATTAATTGGGAAAAATCTGTTCAGTGTACAATTTCAATCAATTTTCTTGGTCAAGTCATTCAAGGGATAGTATTTACACACGTCCTGATCCAAAAATTAATTAACAAAATCCTAAATATCGCAATTCCGAAAACCGAAAAAGAGATTTAAAGTTTCATCGGTTTAATAAATTTTAGTAATACCAAATTCACATTTTTGCAACGATCTGTCAACCAATTATTTGTTGTGCAAAAATTTCTATGCGTGATACTATAACAATTGTTATGAATAACAAAGAAACAATATTGTTTTTCTTCTATTTTGAATTTTGTTGTATAACTATTTCAGAACAACGCACAGAAAAATTTCACAGTATAAAATGATATTTACAACATTTTTCAGAGTGGTAAAACAGGTTAAATTTTCACACAATCATTTTTTATATTAAATGTGCATCCAATTCCTTGAAAACTTTTTTGAAAGTTTATATATAATGACGTTACCAGAGTCCGGTTTTGCGATACTGATGCATCTTTTTTGGTTATTTATTTTCTGACGCACCAGTAGCCCTACTTTATTGCTACCTCCAAAATGAAATCCATTTGATATTTTTCTTTTTTATGCGTTTGTTCTTTCTCGAATATAACGGTTAACGCTTGCAGTGTTATTGTGCCCAGTAACGTT
This sequence comes from Vannuccia rotundouncinata, assembly GCA_034780395.1. NCBI lineage: Eukaryota > Metazoa > Platyhelminthes > Proseriata > Coelogynoporidae > Vannuccia > Vannuccia rotundouncinata. Next base: position 14,953 of record JAUZNC010003107.1, on the reverse strand, counting down.
GCAAACATCTTCAGAACGAAAACCCCGTTCATTTAGTGTAGAAATCACTGTTACACGAACGCAATGATTTGTGTATTTTTGATGAAATTTGATCCATCATATTACCCAATGTGGGTCTACCTAAACAACGATTGTCGCAATACCAATTGGCTTCATTCCAATTCTTTGTAGTCAATGGAAAGAGTGAGTCGTTTGATATAAGTAATCTTTCTAAACACTTCTTAACCAAGGGACAGCTATCAGGGTTTTCTACATTGCCATAAATCAGATACTTCTTTGGATCGAAATTCTCTTTAATATCAAGCGATATTTTAACATTTTTACTCAAAACGTAGTGGTTCAAATGACAATATTCTTTTTCATCAGAATCCATTGAACATGAGAGAGAATCCTTCTTGAATTGAGAAATGGTTTCTCGACCTCAAAGTCCAAAATAGTAGACAAGATAAAACCACACTTCTTGTTGGAGAATTTTTGGAGAAGAACTGAAAAATACTGTTGTAACTTGTCAATGTCACTTATAGGTTGGATTGCTTCATATAGGAATTGTCTCTTCGAATACCAGATTGAAGCCAAGAACCCACCATCGCTTTTAGAGTGACATTTGCGCACCGAAATTCTGTACCGTGCCGTATATCAATGGAGCGGTTCACAGTACTGGTCAAATACCGATGTATGGCAGCGTGTATCTCTTCAAGGGAAAATAATATATCGGAGATAATCATTTAATATTTCAGGTTTCACTGTTTCAATATTGGTGGGAAACCTTTTCTGTCAGAAACTTCTTGTATTATTTTTCAGCAATGCCATTTTTCCTTTTCTGCCTTGTCCATTTCGGCAATAATCTCTCCACTAAATTACTAATTGTCTCACACATCACCTATGGGAGGTTATAGGTTTCTTCTGAAACGGCATCATACTTGTTGGTGCCATCTTCTCAATTTCGTGACCTTCTAAGGCAGAAATACATCCATCAGAAAATCTATTAGAAACGACAAATTCGTAGAAATTTGCTCTAAATAATATATTTCAATTAAAAATTTGATTAAATTGAATTGAAAATTAAATAGAATATTTAATATTTGAAGAAAGCAATAGCAATCATAGATAGATTTTGTCGCACAATATTTATTGGGCATTTATACGTACCAATAAATATAGGGGCCGACAAAAAAAAAGTTTTTTTATTCAAATAATGTTACAAATCGATACAGAGGCGTTGCTAAGCAACCGATGACCTTGAAATTTTTTGTGCATGTAGATATTATCAATAGCTTGGGAGGATGTGGCCTTATTTTTTTTGCTCCCCTAGCAACGGCGCTATCGATTTTTGAAAATTGGTATTAAAAAAAAATATAGATTTTTTGTTGTCCTCCAAAATTTTTGCCTACTTACCGATTGCTTAACAACTTTAATACAATGTAGCTAGGGATGCCTAGTGTTGCTATGCCAAGTTTGGTATTGATCGGAGGTCTCCTTATACCACAATGACACGAGTGTCAAAATTAGAGTTATTTTGGACTTGAAATTTTTGCAAAAAACAGGTATTTTTTAATCTTAAAACTGCTGTACAGGCTTTATTGATTTATCGATCGGTTTGAGATTTTAACGCAATGTGCGCTATTAAATTCTCTTGGGGCTAGGACTTGACAGATTTGAAATCGTATGTCCTCTTCTGATCGTATTTTTACCCTGACAGGGTATATTTTGGTACCGGAACAAAATTTTAAAATTAGCGCCATTGGTAACTAAGCAACCAATCACTATGAGACTCTAATACAATGTGTAGAACATCCCTAGCTATCTTTCTGTCAAAAAATTAATCGATTTTATCGATTATCGATCTGGCGACGTAAAAAACAATATTCCATTCACCCTGACAGTTGCAAAACTTTAATATCGATTAATTTCTAAAATCGATAATCGATAACCCTAATTTTTAGGGTAATAATAGAACCTTTGAAGATGAACCTTTAGGGTTAATTTCAAAAAGATCGGTTATATAGATGACTTTATAATACTAAATAATCTCTTTGAATAAAAAAACGACCTTTTTTTGTCGGCCCTTATATTATACAACAAACTCTATATATGATTGCTATAATGTAAATTAGTTAACATTGATAAGGATAAAGACATTGAACTGAAAACTTGTATTAATATTCAAAAGATAACCTTTTCTATTTTATAATTCTGCGATCGAAATTATTTGCGTCTATATTTTTCACATAATTTACATAGCAAACTTATTTGATTTGTCAAAAGCAAAGCACACGAACAAAATATTATAATTTGAATTTTACAGCTTTAGTTTGTATAATATTGTATTTCATACCCATAATTAATGATTTAATTTAATTACAAGCAGTACGTTTATAACAACCACGCATTATAAAAAAACAGGTAAGTTATATGCCCGATTTTTATAATTGAGAAGCAGCCAAGCTGTGATTACAATTCAAATTAAAGTTTTATTCAAAGTTTGTACCTTTGTATAATTTGGAAGAAAATTGAAATTATATTAAAATTGTATTTTACTTTCTGTTCTGCTGTTATAGCTATTGTATTTTTCAATATTCATTGACACGTCTTTTATACGAGGTTTACTGTGAAAGAATCGAAGGACAATTAATAAAGAAAATTATTAGCGCTAAACTTCATTTTCCACTTGCATATAATAAGTTTGAAAATATTCCAATTAAGCACGACATCATAAACAATGTTGATTTTTGTGTTATACCACTTTATCTATCCACACACTATCACAAAAAGAGTTTGTCTATCCACACACTATCACAAACTCGTGTTTACTAAACCCTTTTTCTAAAGATTTTTCTAAATAAATATAAAGAAAGCAATCATACAACATAAAGGTATAGGTATACTATGTTAACTTACCGTATGTTACAATTATAAGTACACAAAAAAAATATGTTATTTGTATGCATCATGATTTAAACAAAACTTACCTTTTGAAGATTTTTATATGTAATCATAGTAAATTTTATTTAATTGAAAATTTAAATAATTAATATAAAAATGAGCAATTGATTCTTAAAAGCAGCACAAATTAAAGATGACAGTGTTCTGTTTTAAAAGTACCTAGTATACACTGTAATTATACGTACCTATTTACTGTAATAAAAGTACATATTTACTGTAATAAAAGTACATATTTACTGTAATAAAAGTACATATTTATTGTAATAAACGAACCTATGCATTGTAATAAACGAACCTATGCATTGTAATAAACGAACCTATGCATTGCAATAAACGAACCTATGCATTGTAATAAACGAACCTATGCATTGTAATAAACGAACCTATGCATTGTAATAAACGAACCTATGCATTGTAATAAACGAAC
>JAUZNC010003107.1:0-11483 GCA_034780395.1 Vannuccia rotundouncinata | reverse complement strand
CTATTTACTGTAATAAACGAACCTATGCATTGTAATAAACGTACCTATTGGCTGTTCACATGCAATAGGCCAATATGAAGTAACTGCATTGGATTGTTTAATAATCAATTTCGGGGATAAATAATCAATTTTGATAGCAGTAACTACCAAAGAGTCATCATTGATAAATATTTCAGAGATTTTTGAAGACGTTGGAAAACTATTTATAATTCCATCGTCAGCCCATTTGAGTTTAAGCTGAGTTTCGCTTTTCATTGGATTGTTATTGTCATTGTAATCGAAGTGCCGAGTAGTATTTTTGAATAGTCCAATCCACATTGATCTGCAGACATGAAATCAAATCCAAGTATGATAATATTTCAAGTTTAAATGTATAATATCTGTTATTATTGATTTATTTCCTAATCTAAAAAACTGGAATCTTTAAATTTTGTTCTATAACTTTTGGATATAATTTATTAGAGTCCAAATTTTATCACAATGAACCATTTTAAATTGTTACTATTAAATTGTAGCTTAGAAGATGGAATAAATACAGAAAACAAATTTCAATTTAGTCAATTTAGTCTCATCATAAATGGATAACTTACGAACTTCGAATTTCTATAATATTAGTCCAAATTGTGTCCACATCATTGTTGCTTGATATTTTTGCTAGCATTAAATTTTTGATATTACAATTTAGCAAAGCTTGGGAAACCGTTACGATGTCTGAGAAATATTCATATTTTCCTGAAAAAAGGAATTGTTTAGTATCATATTATCAGAGAATTGTTTAGTATCATATTATCAGAGAATTGTTTAGTATCATATTATCAGAGAATTGTTTGGTATCATATTATCAGATGATTGGTCTGAGATATATTCTACCCATGAATATCTTGAAATAGTAGAAATCTTTCAAATCATAAAGAATATTTCGATTTCTGTTGTATTAAAATTGTATTTATTTAAATTTATTTTGATTAAAATATATATTATTGATTAAAAATATAAAATTAACTTCAGATTCGAAATTTATGCAGAAAATTAACTGAGTGATTATATTTTTTATTTCATCTAACCTATACTCTGCATTGGTTTACATTCAAAGTTTCGTTTTAATTGAAAATAGAATCTTTATTTACCTGTGATTTGATGTTGACATAAGTAAGGCATATTTCTTGATAATTCTTCGCTTGTTTCAAATATTGAAATTTTTTTAACATTTTCCAGCCCTTGAATAAAGTGGTATGGTTTTTGTGAATCTTCAAAGTGTATTTCATTCAAATGAGATAACCCTGGAAATGTTGTAACTTCAGAACCGTCAGACCAAAAGAGTTTTTTCATTGTGTCAATATTGATTGGTATTTTTGAATCCATTTCGTCAAAGTTATTATTACTCACCCGTTTTAAAAGCGCGAACCAAACGTAGTTATATCTGTTAATTAACACAATTTATATTCTATATTGTTTACATTTCATAGTTTTCAATAATTTTAATATTTCATCAAAATAAACAAAAATGTATCCACAACTATATAAAATTAATAAATCTTTAATTTTTGGCATTTAGTTTTGATTAAAAAAATTTTAAAATTTAGTCCAAATCAAGTTAATACAAATTTTACTTATGATGATCTGACTATAATGACCACTTCTGATTTATTTATCACGGTTTAATATTAAATCAACTTACATCGTAGCAATAACCAGTTGATTGTATAAAGCGGTTGCCTCCTCATCACTCGTTATTCGAGCAAGCCTCATTTTATTCTTCTTGCAAAATTCATTGGCTTTCTGATAATTCATCAAATTTGGATAAACGACGTAAATTTTGTTTACAACTCTACCTATTTACAGCAAACAATAAATAAGAAATATCGTTAAAATAATGTGTTGAATGATAGCAGGATTATTTATCAATAGCAAAATCTTTCAAAACTTTTCGTAAGAATGTTAACATTTATTTATTAATTAAATTTGAAATTTATCTTTTTATTAATTATTTTATAAACACGAATATTTAATTTCACATTATTAACTATTTTAATATCATTCTTTTCGTTTACAATATTTACAATAAATTTACATATTTTAATAAATAAAGATTAAATTCTAAGAATGTTTATTACTTTAAGAATACCTCCCATATTTATCAGATAATACAATAAAACGGCACAATTACATATACATTTTTGACAATTGAACATATATGAAATAAAAAGATATTTAATTAACAGACACGTAAAATAGGTTTGTTAGAAATTACCCAATTTAACAAAAATATCAGGATATGAAATAAATATTAATACAATTATTAGAAACGGGAACAATATTTAATTGCCTACGAATGTTCCTATTTTTAATGTTTTCATTAATTTTGATTTCTTTATTTATTTATTTGAATTATTTATTTCTCGGAAGATATTTTTTTATAAAAAACGCATGGAAACAAAAATTTTATGAATAAAAAGCTATTTATTAGTTTTTTAACAAAGAAAGGGTAATAAAGTTAATAAATAGGTAATAATTGATAATCAAGTTTTCCTCACCTTTTACTTCTGCATAGATGAATAGAGAGAAAATTAACCAGAGTTGGACAGTTAAAGCTGTATACAAAAATACATTCATTTTCTAAATTGTCATTTATTACAAAAGTGAAAATTTAAATATTTGGTTTTATAAAGATTACACGAAAACTGTCAAAATGTGTTTACGGAATTTGATTTGCAATTAAATTTAGAATAGCTGTTGTTGCTTTTAACTTGATTTGCGATTGGATGAATAATTAATCCATTTATTTACAATAATGAAACTTTTCACAAATGCCATCAATTAAAAATAATAAAATTTCCCCTTTAAAAACTTGATTAATTATAAATCGCATGGTTTTGTATAGAAGATTTTGTGGACATATTTTTCGCTCTATAAACTATTATTTACGATTTCAATGTATCGAAAAAATATACGAAAAAAATATGTAATATACAAATTTGTGTTAATTGTTTGAATGTGTTTATTCAATTTTTCCCTCACATTAAATAAATATCCGCGCAATTTATAACTTTTCAGCAACTATTTTTATTTTATCTTATTTTATAATCTCAGGGATCAACAAATTATTCTCATTTTTAATAATTAAATTTTATGAAATAGTTTTTTTATGAAATTGTTTGTAAAAGTAATTCCATGAATATAACAACTACGAAAATGATATGAAGATTTGCACTTTTCATAAAAATATTTTAAAATTGTATTCAAATTGTACAAGTAGCTTGAATGATTATTCACAAATGTTTGAAATTATCAATTAATTTTTATCATTATGGCCTCAAATATTAAAAAGAATACCAATTTGAATTATTTTAGCAAAACAATGGTTTTAACCTAATCTGGACATTTGTTTAGACAGGACGCCAATTAATTAGCGGATGACGGACGAAAAGGGTTAATGTTTAAAAGTAGTTTTAGGCAAGATATTACAATGATAATTAAGTTAGATAATACAAGTAGTATGAAACATCTTATCTAACTCATACTCATCACATAAAGAAGATAAGAGGATAATAGTCACCAGTCTAAAAAATAGTATATAAGGAGGTTTATGTTTTACTGATTTCATTCTACATTTTCACGAGATCTCTTAGGTGGTCCGTTTCTACACAGTTTCAATATTTTAAACTAGCATAACGTTTCGGGGTTTGGTTACATTCAGTTGCTGTCATATCATTGCTGTGATCCCGATCGTAATGTTATTCACAAGGAAATTTATTCATCTCAAAGTGGGGCCGGAAGTTTTTTAAAAGCAGGGGGCTAAGCTCAAGATGGGCCCAAATAAAGTCTTTTTGAAACGGAGGGGGGGCCAAGAGGGACCCCCATAACCATAACCTTAACTCCTCATAACATTCTCCAGGAGAGACCCCGTACCTACCTAAATTGACTCTTTACATTTCCCAGAGGTGGCCTAACCATTAATCTTTATTACACTCCCTAACTTTAACTTTTTAAATAAGGGACCCCATGAAATTTTACAGCAAAATTTTATTTGTTATACATCAGATCAATTGATAGGATACAGTAGACATATTAATAGATTTTTGTGTCAACGCGCAGTGACTATAGTTCGAATTTATATAATACTACAATAACTATATCTATTTTGTATCACTTAATAAAGACTGTCACAGAAAAATAATCAAAATCTTAAATGGTTTTCTCATCTTGAAAATAATTAAATTCGTGTCTCACAAACAGAAAATTACTTCATTCTTTTAAATATTAAAACGTATGGTTATTTCATTTAAAATTAAAACAGCCGTCTGAAAACATTCGATAATTAATATAATTTTTCTCGACTTATTATATTACATTTTGGAATTCGCGTAATTATAATTGATTCGATAATTAAAACCACTTATGTAGGTACATTTTTGTATCAATTATTATTATTGTTGCTTGTACAAAAATTAACATTTTTACAATAATGCGCTATTATAGTCCAAAAAGCATAACACACTTCGATATGCTTGGAAAAAATACGATAGAATTACAAAATTCGGTAAATAAACGTATTCAATTATTTTAATAGATAATTTTTTGTTGACGTGTTCTTTACAAGTCGTTTGCGAAGCATTCTTCAAAATGCAAAATTATGTATTATCCACTTTATATATACGGTATTTGAGTTCTGCTTGATAAATATTTGGTTCTGAACAGTTGATTTTATATTAACCGCATTATATTGATTTTAAAAGTGTTTTACAAGGAGTAATCTGGCCAATTGACTTATTTAGAAAAGTTGTATTTTATCTTCAAATGTTTGTTTTTCTGCGAGTTGGTCTACTGTTGAATATAAACACTTTTTGATTGTCTCTTCATTCAGTAGACATACAATAGTATTGCACAACCTAGCTGTAATTTAAAAATATATTTGACAAATGAATTATTTACTTTTATATTTATTTATTATACATAATATCATTATGCCTTTTTTACTATGAAAAAATGTGTTATTAAAAAATATAGTAATATATAAATAAATAAGCAATAAATATAGAAACAGATTTATCTCGTATATTATAAACGATACATAAACCATAACAGGTATTTTTATCATATTTTTGTGATACAACCTATATTATTAATATATTTAATAACAATTGTAGTTACTTTTTAAATTAAGATGCTATTTATATATACTCTAATTAAAATTAATACAACATTGCCTGAGACAATTGATGTATTAATTAGCGGGTATTTACTGTATAATATCATTTTTCATAATTCGTTTATTTATTATGTAAATACATCGGAACAATTGATAGTATTCCATAGACAAATTAATATTTTTGGATAAAAGCGCAGGGACATATTTTATATCGTCCAGATTAATATATCCCACAATATAACTATCGATTTGGTGTCACTTAAGAGAATGCACACGGGTACCCTGTGGTATGCAAGATAATTAGCTCACTTATTTAGCGGTATGAAGTAAGGTCTGATTATGGGCCTGAGCATGTCGGAGATGCACATAATACTTTTAATACAAAATAAAAACCATCTCGGGGATAAAATTAACCGCTAATCAAAACTACTATGCAATAAATCCAAATTAAATTTTAAAAGAAAAAGAAAAAATTAAACATTTCGACTTTGACTCTCTTCTGTGATAAGTAAAATAAGTTATCACAGAAAAGAGTTCACTTGGTGATAAGCATGACTTGCTGTGAATAAATTATTTCCCAATTGTTTTGTTTTGTATAGATATTTTGATACAAGTTATATTTTAAACATAAATGTTATGGGAGGAATTATTCCTCTTCAAAGATACAAACAGACTAGTTATATTTTTCCCTGAAGAAAATCTAACGAAATAGAATATCTGAAGTTAACTTAATGATCAAAAATTCAAATCATCCATATTTATTAATTTGCTTTTTCTTTTACATTCAAGAAAATGTCTGAATATAAACTTAAATTATAAGCTGAATTTATTAACACATGAGAATCATGAATTTACAGTTTTTTCTATATACCTTATAGTATACACCTACAGATAAATTACAATATATGAATAGTTTTGGTAATTTCAGTATATTGTTTCAACATTGGAACATATAACCAACTGTAAAATGTATTTTAGCATTAACCTTTTACCGACGGTACGCTAAAATTCAGATTTTCGAAAACAAGTTTTTCGCATTTCTATTCGCTGAAAAATTCAAAATAATTGTGGCGTTGATCATTTCGGGGATTCCAAGTTGACGGAAAACAAATTCACAGTCTAATTGAAAAGTATTTAGAATATATTCCAACGAAACCAAAACTAATTACATTATTTGAAAAATGAATCACATTATGAATTATGCTAAATGTAATTGAAAATTTTATAGTATATACAGATATGAAAAATTGGAACAAAACGGAAATAAACAAAAAATACATTCTGAAATGTAATATGAGAAAAAAAGAAATATAGAAAGTGATTTTTATATAACGCAATGGCAATCATTTAGTTATTTGATTTTCAGCTGGATTGCCTAGTTGGTTAGCCGAAGCAAATAGTTAGCACAGTTTGAGGCTTTACTTTTTATTCATAGACATAGTCTAATTATATACAGGCATCCTAACAAACCACAATCAAATTTCCGGAAAAAAATAATCTATGTCGTATGGCTTCGCGGGGGAGCTTAACCTATAAAACGACACACTAATTTGACTGCATCTAAAGACAAATAAATAAATTAATTTTTCAGATTATATAATATTGATTTCAAATTAGAGGTTTCAAAATCCATTAAAAGAAATTGAATACTTCCAAAAATTTATTGTATAAGAAAGGTGCATAACATATCAGCCCATCAGAGTCTACTGGTACTAAAAATAGAATCATGTTCTGTGTGAGTCAACTTTTTTCCTGTATCAAACCTAGCACTCATATTTTGTGTGACAGCCCCGGGAATATTTTATATTATTTGCTAATTTTTATTAATTTAAATATGAAAAAATTCTATTTTGTCTTTATTAGAGATATTATATTGATATTAGAAAAGTTCAAATGACAATTTCCAAGCAGGTTACAAATAGAATAGAAATAGTGTCAAAAATTAATTTTGAGCTCAATTAACACTCCCCGATAACCATGGTTTCTAGTTCTGAATGGAAGGTCGCACAATAAGTATGTGGGATTAGATTGTTAAGATATCTACCAATTGGTGTAGTTAGATATCGATAAGGTATGGAGTAGAATTATCCAAAAATATCTATCGATTGTTGTAGCAGATTTTGTAAAGGATTTTGTAAAGGTAGATATTTTCGAATTTGAAAATATTAAATGAAATTTTGTTTTATTTAAATTAATTATTACAGAAAATTTGTTTGACCCATACGTTAAGGTTCGGTTTGAGATGGATAAATAGAATCGGGGTACAGAGACTATTAAAGACGAAGTTGATTTCCTTGTTGTTGGGATCACTGTGTAAGTTATTGAAAGATTGCATTTATAATAAACTCTATTGGTTAAGTAATATTGATTTATCGATTTATTTATTTGTTTGGAAAATAATTAATTTATGAAGAAATTAATTAAGTATTATATATATATCAACAATACCGACAATATCAATTACAGTCCCAGTCTCTCGAACACTCGAATGAAGCAGAGGAATGAGAAGTTTCTGGTTCTGAATAGAAGGTCGCAATATATGAGAATGAAAGGACGAGATACATGGTAGATAATTTATTATCATTTTACGCTTCGATGAGTTGGTGGCACGGTCTTTTATCTGGATCCCCTTATTGGTTTCTTATTGCTAACGCGACTATTTCAGTTGGTGCGGAGTAGTTTGTGTTACGTTGAGATTAATTACATTACTGTTATGATTTATGCCTTATGCCCTAATTTATGTTGCCATTTATGTAATAATCAAGACCGCGAGTAAAGATATAAATGACATGATGAATAAAATTTGCTTTGTCCCCGAGTGTCAGATCTGTTGCTAATGTAAACGTGTCTGTTGAGGCACTCAAGGTGTTTCGCTAAAATGACTGGAATACTCTCCTCGGGTTACGATATTAATTGACATTTTATATAGAGATGATATCTACATATGATAGATGATATCTATAATAGAGGATATAGTAGATATCTACATATCTACAGATGATAATTACATATCTCTCTTGGCTAAAAGAGGCTAACTTATGTTGACCCAGTAGTATATAGAAATTAAAACCGTTTAATACTTGTATCTTGCTGTTGCTAGCATTTCAAACTCACCAGTGGTTCATTTTCAAAAAAAACTTTGCACGATGATCTGCAAGGATGTGCCTGCGGCTTGTTTTATTTATAAAAATCACTTTAGTCAATTTGCTTCATAATTCTAACTTATGTTTACATAAAATATCAATATTTTGTTCTTTAAGTTGTTTTTATTATATAAAAATTTTAAACTCATTCTAAATCAACTGTTTTAACTGTTATATAAATAAATCATGATATATTGATTTTATACGATTTTATATGAATTTAATTTTATACGAGTAAATTAATATATTATAACATTAAAAATTATATAGATTACATATTTATATGTTACTGCACATAACATAATAAGATTAATATAATTTAAAAAAATTTAATTTGATTTATAATTCTATAAAAAAGATTATCACTAATGGATATTTGTAATAAATTGTTTTAAACAGATATATACACAATCGAGACATATTTTTAAATAAACCTGTTTCGCCAGTGGTTTTAACTAATTAAATTGTTTTTGATTTAGGAAAAGTATTAATTAACAAATATTTTTTTACTAAAATTACCATGAAGGAACTTTACAGAGATCCCCATGTACCCAAGAAGGTGTAAGTTTTAGTTTTGCTTTTTTTCTATTCTAATATGTTGTACATTGCAGAGGGCAGTTCCAGGATTTTCTCAGGGGTGGTTCCAGTTATATAAAGAAATATTTATTACGTGTTTAGTGTGAGCAGCCCACGGAAAAGGGGTGTTTATATAGCTGAGCACCCAAAAAAATTTGAGATAATAAGAGGCAAGTAAGGGGTTTCCAGAACCCCTGCAATCTCCTTTAGGACTTTTAAAAATTTTAAATAATTAAAGAAATAATCTATTAAATTTAAACAGTCATAAGATTTGTTCAGGTTTTTGAAAGACTGTTCTAGTTATTCTAATAATATTGATTTTATATGCCTTAAAATATAGGCAGTGTCTACATCCACAACCTATCAGTAATTGAGGCTCTAGGGCTACATCCACAACCTAACTTTTATAGATTAGTAAAACATTAAAAATAGACAAAATCAATAATGTTTTTCTGTATGTTTTTAATGTTCAAGGTGGGTTTTAAGCATAGAAATAAGATTATTTTTAAGCTTTTAGAAACTAATTTCCACAGTATTACAAAAATTACATTGAATGTAAATAAAAGTGCACTGTAAAAAAAATTGGCTGATTATCAGGCGGTAGAGCGCCTGACAATCAGATGGCCATGATTTTCTGATTGTCAGGCGCCTGATTATCAGGCGGTGTACTGGCTGATTATCAGGTGGTCTACTGGCTGATTATCAGGCGGTATATTTCCTGATTATCAGGCGGTATATCGCCTGATTATCAGCCAGTGAAATGACTAAAAATGCCTGTTTAACAGGCGCCTTATAATCAGGACTCTGCAGAAAATTGTAGCCCTCTGATTACCAGGCACTCTATAGCTTGATAATTATAGGCTCCATGGAGTTATATGGGCTATAGTTATATAATTTTAATGATTTACAGATTAAAAATGAGAGTAGTGACAAACAAAACAAAAAATAAAGATCCACAAAATGTGTTAACTGTGTAAAATATTAAACGATTTATTTAGAAATATTCATGAAAAAAATATACATAATATGTAATAATAAAATAATAATATGTATTCAGAAGTTATATACCTATATAAGTAATTAAATACATAGATGTCAATAGATAATTTATTAAGAATATAAGTTTAAATAAGCTTAGTTACAAAATCTGTGACAAAAATTCTTGAAATTGTTATCACCATAGAGTAATTTTACATATTTCAAGTCTTAATGATTTCACATGTATTGCATTGTAAATTTTTCTCGAATTGTGGTGGGCATTTACAACCTGCATAGCATTATAGATTATTATATATTAGTTTAAATAGATATGTATGTGATACTTTTAGATGTCTATTGTTATATTATACAGGCTATGTCATTCTAGTACAATATCCTGAATCAATAAAATATGGAATTTATCTTCAAATGTAATACCATTTGTACACGCTTATAATATATACACATTAACAATAAATGTTGGCAATTATTATTTGTATATACAAAATATTATATTTTGAAGCAAGTTATTTTCGTAAGTATGGAGAAAATATTCTTAAAACTTCTAATTTCTACTTTGTATAATCTTATGCTTTTGTTATTTTAATCTCCTTTTCATTAATAAATCAAAACAAGTATTTACTGATGTTATACAATTGCGCAACAGTCTGTTCTTAACAATGGTCTAATTAAAATGTACCTACACTAAAAATTTAGGTTACATATTATGCAATATGTTTAAAAATATTTATTACCCTATTGTATATGTAAATAGTAACAATGTGTATCTTTTGATGTAACTCTCCAGTTAGACGTAAATAATAAGATTGTAAAATTGAATTATATAACATCTGAAGGATTTTCTAAAGAATGTTTCATTCTAAAGAAAATCCACTGAATTCTGCTAATATATATTATTTATGTTATAATAAAAACAAAAATAATAACGGTTATTTATAATAATAAGTTCAAGCTAAAACTTACGTTTTTAGTTTAGACTCAAATTTTTATAATGTAGACAAAGCTATAACTTAATTTATCATTTTAATTTTAGCTATCGCTTTAACTACTAATTGAAATAAGATGTTGCATCTTAGTAATTGAATATATCACTATATAAAAAATAGCTTCATCTTATTTTTTAGTTTAATCTTACGAAATTGTATGCACCACTTTAAGTGCTTAAAATCAATTTATTTCTGTAATTGTAAATATTATTTATCAAGGCAATGGAACTAACCTGTTTCATTCAGATTGAAAACATTTGATGACAATAACAACAGTGAGCGCACGGTCCCAAGCACAGCTATCTAACAATGATCAAACATGCAACAAAACTGAATCGAAAATCCATGTAATATTGATTAATGGTATTTTCTCAACCAATCAGTGGTGACTCGTGAGTTTCATATAGGCAAAGCTGTATAATCATAATATAAGCATTGTTTGTTAAGAAGTCTTTGATAACCAATTGGTTGGATTTAATTGACAATACCTGACCTATTTATATTGTGTGAATTTGTTATTGATATGTAACATTTAGATATATATTGTATAGAATTATATATTAAATAAATAGACAGTTATACTTAACTTATATTTTATATGTAAGAATACAGAATAAAAATACTTAAAAT
>JAUZNC010003096.1:0-33362 GCA_034780395.1 Vannuccia rotundouncinata | reverse complement strand
AATTTGTTGGAAATACATTGCCCCTCTTTTCATTATTGTACGTATAATTATTATATTATTCCTAGAATAGAAAGATTTGAAAGTTGTAGAATAATAGTTAACTTAATTTGTTTGCATTAAAATTCCGAATCCTAATAAAACTGCATAAAACACAGAACAATTAAATAAATGGACACAAATTGCGAAAAAAGTTATATAACAATTTTAATATATTTCTTATTCAAAACACACTATACTTTTTAATATTTAAATTAACTATCAAAGTGTATAACGGCTATATTAAATCAATTTAAAAATAAATTGTACAAAAATATTGCAGTCTATTTCAAAAACTGTGCTGCGCATATTATTGAACGAAGAGATAGCACACTCGATTTACTTTGAAAATAGTAATGCTGAACCATTTAAAGTAAGCTGGGCGTAATTGCGATGATTTCGAAATTTTAAACTAAATGTAGTTTGGGAAAAATTGTTGATTGTATTTTCAAATATCTATACTTCTACTTAATCAATACGATAATTTGTCCCCTGTTTTATAAATTGAAGTGCAACATCATTTTCGGATTGATATCCCATACCAATTTGTCATTGAACGGCTACTATTACCCATTGTGGGCCAACTGCTTAGGATGGGCATTGGCAGCCTCCTCCATTTTATTCATCCCAATTGTTGCTTTTATTGAATTTGTAAGAACACCAGGAACGCCCAGAGAGGTAATTAATTGGTTAACATAATATTAATGTTATTTAAAAGTTCGGTTAATATATGATTATTATTATATACAAAAATCACCTTACTTTCAAAATATATATATATATGTTCAATAATACTATATCGAAATGGGCTATAGTCTATATAAAAATGATTCAAATTAATCACAATAAACGTAACGATTTAATTTTTTTCAGCGGCTCAAATTTTTATTACAACCTTGGGAAGATAGCAATAAGGCCCACAAGTACAAAGACGACGCTAACGCAATGCATGAACTTGAAATTATTCTCCCGGAAGCAATCGATGAGTTCAAAGATAACCGAATTTGAATTGTAACGATACAACTGATGAATGAGTGGATCGGATATGGCCTTTACTGTGATGGGGACAGATTAACTCAAATAAAGATATTCACTAGCTTCAAATGAAATGTGACAATGTACTATTATCACATCATAAATCTCTTATTACTGCAGTCTGACATCGTTATACTGCTAAATACTTTAATGAATAAGTTTACTTAAAATTATAAGTAAAACATGTTAGTATAAAGAAATAACTAAAACATTAGTTAAGCACTGTTAAAAGTTAATTTGGAATTTGGCCTATAGATACTCTAAAAATTGTTCATTCTCATATCCGCGAAATTACTTTACTTCGGAGTAACATAAAACAACTATCATGAAATGTAAAAATAAATCGAATTGTTTTATATTATTATTATGTAATTCTTTCTATAAGATATTTGAATGGTCCGTCATTGCAAATAGATTCTAAAACTATTGCTCCATAATATTGCTTTGTACTAATTAGAATATGAATTGATGTATAGTTTCTAGAATTGTCACCGTTTATATATTTTATTAGTGTAATTTTACGTTTTAAAATGCATATTTTAATTCGTAGTGTACTATATACTTTATGCACCCCAATAACTAACTCTATAGAGAATATCATTGTTTAGAATTATCATTTACCTACTGTTTAGAACGTAATGTACCAAATTACCTAAAAAAGTGGACCTATATAATATCTAAATTTCAGTCAAAGGTTGATTTATAATAACTTTATATTTGATTGAAAATTTCAAAAATATTTGGCAATCTGTGATTAGAAGTGTTGTTTATACGTGTTGCATATTCTTAATGTTTACAAGACATATCTAAGTAGTCCAGATATTAATCATGTGAAATGCATAATTATTCTTATCATAAATTAATTTTATGCTATATTTTATAAACTACAGGTCTCCTAGGTTGAAGCAAACTATTAATTAACCACAGCTTGCAAAATGTATTAGATATTGATTGTATATTGATCAGGATTACCTGGAGAACCTGTAGTAACATTGAATAATAATAGACTTTGACAACTATTTTAAACTATAACTAAGATTCGCATATATATTTATTGTGGTAGTTTACAAAAAGGTGTTTTATTTTAATGAATAAAAACAAATATATGTCACATTCTTTTGTAATATTATTTGTATATAGTATAGCAAATATGCTCAACATAGAGACGAGTAACAAAATGTATTTAGACACCTCGAAAGGAACATTAAAATAAATATAAAAAGATTTGTGTTAAAAATAATTACAGTTTATTGGATTATAAAAAAGTTATAAAATAAATTTAATGTACATAATCGACAATAATAAAATATATAATATAAAAAGTAATCTACTCAGTAATCTAATATTGACAAAATAAAGACATACAGATAAATTCCATCGGCTGATATCAAAAACACGAAATCAGTTTTAATTTGCACGGAACAACTACCCAACACAAAAATAACTCTCTGTTTATGAAGGAAGCTATGTGTAAATGTGTTTGACTTGAGCCCACTGCTTGAGATCAGTGGGACAGTGCGGATAACTGTCCAAGCACGTTAGCAGCTGACTATTCGAGATCAAGCAGAAGAATGGTCTGTATCCGGGCAAGACTTGGCCACCGCCACCTCCACCGCTGAGATAGGCGACCAACTCGAGCTCCACCAGCTGGTCGAAAGCCTTCATGGCGACCGGTTTATCCACGGTTTGGGACAGGATTTGTTTCTTACAGAATTTGGCGTAGTCTATGCAGAGTGAAACAATAGGATTAAGAGTAGATTAACACCTACAACGAAACTGATTTTCTAGACTACAAAACTACCTAAAAGATTCAACAAGCAAAAATTAACGATTCAAGCCATTAAACATCAACCATTATGAATAGTTGTAAATTTATTTTAAAAACTAAAACGAAACGTTTGAATGTCCCTAGCAATTTGACAGAACAGTACAACAAGTTTGAATGCATAAAATTGTCTTTTAAAAACTGAAAAATCTACTTTCACCACCACAATACATTTAGATTAAATATCCATACAAAGATTCACTGACAATATAGTTCAGAAAAATGCAATACTTTTCAAGAAATGTTCAAGATGTTTGGAATATTATATTTATAGTTTCATAGAGTTGATAATGTATGCTGTAATAACTTGATAATAACTTGCTGAAATAAGACTTTAAAACAGCGTATATAATATGTCGATATTCCCATTGCTATGTAAACAATATTGATATTAATTTTAAAATAATAATGATTTCAGTGTTACAATGTTTAGCAATATGTTACTATTTGATGAAGGAGACTTATACTAACCGTTAAAGACCATCTCAAAGTTAACCGGTTCTCCTTCGTAAATATCGTCAAGTTTCACCATAGCTGTCATTAGCGTAAGCTCCAAAACAGACAAGCCTGAAATGCATTAACGTTGTTATTGAAAGATGGTCTGTTGACTCTGGGATACCGGATATACATGCTTGGTGAACATTTAAAAAAAAGTTCGACCAAATAAAAATTCAGTAAAATATTGGACCTATATATTAAAAAATGAAAGAGAAAGGCAACAGAACCTTTTAGTATGTTCGACTTGGCGTCTTGACGAAGAAGACAAAGGGAATCGATGAGGTCCACAGAATCAATGAAAGATTTGGACTCGCTGAGCATACTGACTGGTAGCACCTAGACACAGAATTGTATTGATAATAATAGTGTGCAAACTTTACTATCATGAATGCGCTAATTCAAAAATGCAATACAATCCATAAAATTGTTACCAGACATTTTTATACCCCCTGATGTTGAGACAGTGTAAAGAATAACTATTTTAAACTTTGTATTGGAAATGGAATATTATTTGGCAATTTTAATAAATCAATGCAAACTGTTAATACTTCTATCAAATTGAAGGGTTTAGGATGGAAAGATTCATTTCATAACTTTAATTACAATAAGAAATTTAATTCTATGCAACATTCCAAAGGTACAAATATTCACCAAAATTAATACCAACTTTTTACAAATAAGAATCAATTGAACAAACTTACACATCTAAATTAGTAATAACAATATTCAAAATTTAACTAAACTAATTATCATGCAACATTACAAAAATAATTACATATTAATAACAATTTCAAAGGTTCAATTATCCATACAACAATTCCGAATAATGATCCATTCAATTACATTAATTTCATACAAATACATCCAAAGCTCACCAAAAGTTGTTTCAACGTCCGCAGACTGGTGGAAAAGGCAAAACTTTGCCGTAGACAGTCCTCAACAACTGAGTCCTTCATCAACTCGGCCACGTGTAGATTCCACTGCTTCTCAACCGCCCCGCAACGGGGCACGCGCAGTAGAGTGGACATAGCCTGTTGATACTCGGCCAGACAGGACGCTGCCCCGGAGAGGTGGATCTGACGATGGGAGAAGCGAGACTTCACCCTCTTCTCCAGCATCTCGACGACATCCTGTGGGAATACCACGGACACCATAATCACAGGGCGGTCACTACTCTATGATAACAATTGTGCGTGCCACGGGAAAGTGTTCAGCTTGAAAACTAACCATCACGTCTGCCCAACAGACCACGCACACAAATCACACCGGAAATCTATCGACACAGTGTCAACATCTCGGAAACTTCGCCAGTCTCAACAAGACGTCAATTAAAGTGGACAAAACACAGTGAACTTGTCTGCACGATAAACTGTTGAGTAACTGATCAGAGAATGCGGATCATCATAACACTTCAAAATCCTAAACAATATTGACGACACCCTTTCGTCCATAGCACGAATTATTTAAACAGAAAAATATACATTTTAAGGAATAATTATATACAAAAGGTATATGAATAGGTTGAGGATGAAAACTTATTTATAATCTAAAATACTATTACACTACTTTTAAACAATGCACAGTTCGCTGTACTAAATTTTTACAGGAGAATAAAGTCAGATAAACTAGCCCAAATACTGATAACTTTATAATATGGTGAAAATACTTTAAAAAATCATTTTGCTTCGAAAGTTAAATAAAAGTATATTATAATAATCATGTGATTGGAATGCTTGATTATATTGGGTTAAAAGTGATATTACTTTAATTATATATCTTGGATTTTGGGTAATTTAGCAGAGGTCAAATAAAAGTCTAAAAATCTCAAATTTATTTTAATTAATTTAACACGTTAATTAATAGCGGTTGGCATGATACATAAACCTGAACATGATATTGGTCTGTGTATTATTTTATCATTACAGATTTTAATTATAGGTATTTAAGAATAAAAAAAATCTTGTTTCATATACACAAATAAATATTATCGTTTGATATCAAATTAATGTCATGGGTGGTAGTAAAATCAATAAACGGAAACTTTATGAAAAATAAAAATGAACCACGAAAACCAAACATATTCAATACAATAATATATTTAGATTTATACTAAAGAAACATTGAAGTGTACCACAATATTTTGTTTACTTCAAATCGATAAAATGACGATAAAATTTAACGTATTCTTAATATACAGGGAAAAGAAGAATTGAAAATATGTAAGGGGGTGACTTTTCATTTTAAATAAATAATTTTGACTTAAATTAAATAATTTTAAATTAAAATCAACAATTAGATATTATTTAATTATTCAAAACAAATTTTTAAAAAATCACTTCAAAGTCATTAGACATGTCTGAACAGTTAAAAAAATCAGTAGAGAAACCGAAATGTTAAACATTGTTAAATTATAGAGATTCTAAACTTTAGTAGCACAGGTTTTGATAAATAAATGTGACTTAAAACGCATCTCACCAATCTACAGGTAACACCAACAACACAGATAGGCGTGTGATCAGACTGGGCCACGTCGAACAGATTATAGAGGAGACTTTGATTCCTGTGTCGAGCAAACAGATCGAATTCTTCCAGCACAAAGAGAATCGATTTATTAGAACGATCACCCGAACGCAACACCTGAAGCAGGAAGCGAAGATTCTCAGCTGTGGAAGAGAAAACGCGATCTCCAGCCGCGGTCTCGAGGTTGAGCTGTCGGGTCATTTCCTTGAGTGATGTCCGTTCATCTGTCTGAAGAAGACCTGAACAAAAAGAATAAGTTCTGAAGACTCGTGGTGCTTTTGAGTAGCTATAATAAACTCACCATTCAAATGAACCTGGAGAATGTTTTCTTTGTACTCGTTACTAGAATTTATTTCTGTTAAAACCGATCTGATCAACTGAAAACGGGTTGTATAGAGAAGCGAGTTGTACAGTGCGATTTGTGACTTGAGAAGTAAGTGACTACATACCTGGGACTTACCGCAACCTCTTCGACCTATAACGAGAATTGAGTTACTCTCCCCTTTGGAAGACGTTCGCTGAATCACCTCAAGCAAGTTCCTCCTTTGGTCAGAATAGTTGATCAAGTCATTGTTGGGGGAGTACAGCCGGTGTCTGATTATATTGGAAATTGCATCCATTTCTGAAACGTAATTAGAAAAATGAAACAAATATCAATAACATCCTAATATAAAGAAAACAAGAAAAGTGAAGTAAATTGTTCAACTAAAATCAAACGATTAATTCAAGCATTGCTTACTACATCGATAACTTTAATAGTTGTATAAATTGAGTTACATTTTACCCCTATGAGTACCAAAATGAGGGGGTTGGGTCACATGAATCACAATTGTTAAATTTAAGTTCTCCTATGAATCATAGAATAACAGGATTGGAAGTATTGAGCCCATTTATTTAACAAAAATATTTCTCCAATTTTAGACTACAAAAATTGTTTTTTTACTATGTTTAAAAAAAGAATTTACCTCAAGCTGATGTGTAATATTTGTTAATCTTTACTATGGAGAAAACACAAATTGCTAGTTACAACTGTCTATATCTGCAATGCTTAGCCAGAGTTTTAGGAAAATAACTTCAAATTGATAATAAAATAGAAGTTAACAGCTGAACACACTAGCTTTACTAAGAATATTAAATGCATAAATTTTAGATTACAGATCTAGTTGTAGTTATTTGTGCAATGTCTATGTCTTATATTAAGAAATACAGATTTCTATTGTTAAAAAACAATGTCAATTAAATAATTCAAATTAATAGTAGTGCATAATTTGGTGGATATTTGAATGGCATATATATATATATATATACATACCTAATGGAATAAATCCTTTACAAAATTCAGTTAAAGGTTGATTATTTCAAATGATCTATTTTCCACTCAAAATAACACAGTATATTCTTTTTTGCTCATATATGTAAAATTATACACAAAATTTATTGATTTATGTTTAGAATATCTGCAATGTATTTTAAAAAACAATGGAATACAAATCAACATTCAATACTAAATAATACCTATTTAATATTTACTTTGTTAACTATAAAATGTAATATTAAATATTTTTTTAAATAATACAAAAAAGAGCAATAAAAATGCTATAGAAGTAAAATTTCAAAATAGAAGCAGATTCAATAATCCCACTTTTTTGAGGCACCCTGTATATATATATATGTGTATAGAAAAAACATTATGTTAGACATTAATGTTTTTGATTGTAATTAAGTTTTTACTCACCTTTAAAAGCACAACAATTGATACAATGATTTGATTTCTTGATTAAAAATAATACTACAGAATCATTCCAATCAATCTGTGCTCATGACATACACACATATATTGTCACAGTTAATTTAGATAATCAATTATAATTTAATTTTGAATTTCAATAATAATAACAGTCAGTGTATTACATACATATACCTACCTGAGCTCCTACTACACTATTTTTAATACAAAATGAGTAAAAAGCAAAAATTATCAGGCTTTGAGGGGTTGCAAGAAAGAAACCAAAAGCATCTAAAAGAAGAAGCTAGAACTTTTAGACTGATATCTACTTTCTTCCCTGCATTGTCAACTGCACCCATTAGTCATGATCAAGAGGTTAAAATTCCATCAAATCTTGATTCAAGTCATACTGTGGGTACATTATCAGCACAGTTCCAAGTGTGCCACAACAAGTTAAACAGCAAGCTCATCAAAGCAATCCATAGTATGGAAGTGTATCAGAATACTGGAAAAGGGTAGTATTTTTTATATTCATTGATCATATTACTACTGAACTGACTGAACAATTGATCCCTTCATCACCTTTTTTCAGATACAGAAACTACTTCCATCTAATATATCATTATCATTTACTTCAGAAATTTTGCAACCATATGAAGTCAACTTACCTTCCTTACCCACAATTGAGACAGAATAATTCAGATGGAAAAATCACTGGCGTTGGTTTACAATACTATCTCAATATCATGTCTGCCTTTAAATGCTTTGCAACCTTGCCAATGTCTACAGCTACAGGTGTGCTCCTTCAGCATAATGCTAAGATTGAAAACATATCTTTGCAACAAAACTTAAGCAGAACAAATGTCTTACCTTGCCCTTATGCATGTATATTGAGACAAAGTCATGAAATTATTGACTATAATTTTTGTCTTGAAAAAAATTTTCTTCCCATAGACTACAATGCATTGCATTGGCCTTTGATGAATAATATGGATCTTTATAAACTTTTTTAATAATTTACTAATCTCCAGTAACAGGACAACTCAGCCCAAGACTACTTGGCCCAATATTATTATTAATATAAAAAATTATTAAAATAACCCTAAAATTAAAACTTTGAGATAAAATTTACCACTATTTAAAAGAAAAATATTAATAGATTGCTTAATAGTGGTTAATTTTATCAAAGTAGGTGTTTTCAGTTTAGATTAATTATGTATTAATCTATTTTGATCTGATTATGTGTATCCCATTTACTGTTTCCATTCACTATCTGCACATTACTACATTAACTATATTATTTGATCTGATTAACTGTCAACATTATAGTTATAGTTGTCCCTTGGCTTTATAGGCCGAGTTGTCTGTAAATCATATCTCCATATTATACATATCTCCATATTTCATACCTAATGTACAATATGATGATGACAATATGGTTACTTGCGCTTTTTTAGAACTTAGTGCGTACTCTAAAAAATCTAGCTACGTCCCTGAAAGTGTTAAAAAAATTATTGATATCCTTCAAATTAAAAAAATTATGAAACACACCAATTTTTTGACATTAGCGGCAAATAATTTATAAATTTTAAATTATTTGCTTAAACAATATTTACTTATATATTGACTGTCTAGTGAAATCAAATTTTTACAAAAATTATTCGACCTAAATATAAATGCTTATAAATGTTCTGTTTAAATAAATAAAAGCTTCATTTTAAGAATGATTATTTGCATAAAATGTAATTGTTAGCAATGTTATCTCTAATAAATGGCTCATCCTATGTTGGCGATCGTTTGTGGACCAGATTGTTAGTGGACATTTCAATTTATACAATCTACGTCTTATACGATCTACAATGAATGTTCATGATCGGACAGAAGACTTTTCAGCTGTTGACAACGATTTGTTGACGCTAAAAGATTGTAATGTATTAGAAATTAAACCTTTGTTCAACTAATCAATCAATTTTAAACAAAAATAGAAATGTTCAATGATATGTTTATAATGTAACGATCGGTCGCCACTGCTCGACCATTTGTGGACATGTTGATTTCATATATTAATTTACCAATACATATATACGAATTTCGTATATTGCTGACAGTTTTAAACTGTAAGCAAACGGGCTAGACCATTTGTGGCAATGTTTTTACAGACCTACGAAAGATTTCGAAATTATTTTAATTATGGAAATAATTTTTTAACATTAATCAAAAAATAATAACACACGGTATCAAAATAAAAAGCACAGTAAATTTCTAATTAAATAAAGAAGTCAAGACCTGTCCAAAACGTATAATATGTTTCAAATAAAATATACGGCAAAGTCTATTTTTTGACCAGAAAAACATAATAAAATATATTTCTTACATAAATATTATAACTTTTTATTTAAGAATAATCGAAATATGATAGTCAAATCGCATTTGGATAAGTAATAACAAATGATTAATGAAAAAACGTGAATATTATATCTATAGAATAAGAAATAGACACAAAACGAAAAATATGGCAGATAATGAATTCAAATTCATAAATAAGCGAAAATGCAGTTAGAAAACGTAAATGCTCTTTGCAAGATACAACAGACAAAAATATACTACCAAATACCACAAAAAATTCCAGGTTCAAAAATCTAAAGTATTGATGTTAACCTCTGGCCATGACCGAGGCTAATAGGGCCATTCTCACATACATTCCATTCTCAGCCTGGCGGAAATATGCGGCTCTTGGATCAGTGTCAAAAGAGGGACAGATCTCGGTGACCCTAGGAAGAGGATGGAGCACAATCATTCGCGGCTTGGCCCGAGTCATTAACTCCGGGGTTATCACGTAGTAGTTACTAAGGTCCGCAGATCCGTCCTTACTAGTGGCATTTAAGCGCTCCCGCTGTACTCGTGTCATGTAAAGAACATCTGTATCAGGTAGTGCTTCTTCCAAACTGCAAATTTAGAAACAAAACGAAAAGGAAATTATATTCTTTATCTGAATGTATAATCGATTTTTTTATAACTAATCATTAGCTACAAGATAATGATATAAATGAATGTAAATAAATTATTGTCAGGTTGTTTTTTTGACAAAAAATGAATATATTCAACAACATTGAAACACAGACCTGTTCATCTCCTCTTGAGGAATGCCCCTTTGTTCGACATATCTGCGCACATCCTCTGGCATACGCAGCGCATTGTGATGGAAAACATAGCGGAAGCGTACTTTATACAGACAGAGTAGACGTGCTAGACTGTGCACAGTCCGTCCGTTAGCCAAGTCCCCTGCCATGGTGATAGTGAGACCGTTGACTGTGCCAATCTCTTCGCGAATTGTGAACACGTCAAGTAGTGCTTGTGTAGGGTGCTCTCCAACACCGTCACCTGGAGGGGGGTCATTTTTCAATGTAATCTACACTAACATCTCATTAAAATAGATATTGCGCCATACAATAGTTAATAAAAATCAATAATATAATATAATCAGTATAATAAATATACGAAAAATGTTATCATACAATAATCAATAAAAGTTATAATCAAGAATCAATAGACTTTTTTTTTAAAAAAATAGGCAATGAGAGTAATGTAATAAATAATGAATCAATAAAGAAAGGTTCACAAATTTTGGATAATATTTGTGCTAACCTGCATTAATAACAGGTTTTACGCTGGCCTTGGCTGCCTCTGCAACCGCTCCACCTCCTGGATGTCGAACCACAAGACAGTCGGCATAAGCGGACATCACACGAACTGAGTCGGACAGTGTTTCCCCCTTAGACACGGAGCTCGTGTTCTCATTGAAGTGGACCACAGTGCCGCCAAGGCGTTGCATAGCAGCCGAGAAGGAAGTTGAGGTACGAGTGCTAACCTCATAGAACATGCTTGCCAATACCTGAATTATCGGAGTTTTGAGATATCTTTATTTGGTAACTTGTGCGAGTTAACTAAGAAAATAATTATTGTTACAAACAATAGAAATCTGTAAACATAAAAACCATACAATATCATTTTAAATATTGTTGTTATAAACCATGGCACATTATCGATTGTGGTCACGTGATGCTATTCTTGTTAATTCAAATTACGCGAACTGTTGTGGCTATCTATAGATGCAAATATCTATACAATTATTGTGCTTTTTACTGATTTAAAAAAGTTTTGAGACAATAATTATGACAATGTTCATTTAAGAATTATATTTCATTTACTTTACTAAAGTATAAAAGGTTTTCTGACCATTGAAAATTTCTCAGTCTAACTGTTTCGCAATTCTGATTAAATAAAACAGAAAATCAAATATAGTCTAGTGCTGACCTTTCCCCTGCAGATATCTTCAAGCCTCCTGTTTCTATGAACAGCAACTCTGAATTCGTGAGCCACATTAAAGAGGAAGTGTAGAGCATCCTTGGACAAACTGCCAACATTAACAACATGCTTTCCAGTGAGAGAGTCCATATGGAAGGAGGTACGGTGATGTCCTCCCAACATTTCCTGGGCGGGTGGCGCATCTCCACTCTCCGAGAAAGGTTGTTGAAACTGGTTGGTTGAGGTAGCGTTGTTCCCTCCCACTGGAGGTGAGAGGGCTGCGTTCAAGTGTAGGGGAGAGGTTGGTGGCAAATTGGTGGGCGATTCCTGAAGGATATACAAAATTCGAGTGGTTAGCCGAGTGGTTAAGACGCTGGTATACCAAAGTGTATTGTCTCGGATCAGGTTCGACCCCACCCTCAGACTTTGTCTTTCGGAAGCCGAAGAAAAAAATATCTGTACAAAATCGATATGATTTAAGAATTGTTTACCTCTATCAGCTTGTGTCCTCTACCAGAGGCTAGTCTGACCCTGTGCGGGGGAACTACATAAGCAGATGATGAGTCCCCAGCGTATGAGGGGGCAAGAGGAAGGGGTGGAAGACCATAAATTGATGTTGTTGAGGTCTGGCTGGTCAGTACACTGATTGGTTTTACTGGTGACGTTATAGCTGGAGTTGTAGTACTAGTGGGGGACATTACATCGCGACCGTAGCCAGGTGATAGTAGGACTGCAAAGAGAGTCAGAACGATACATTTAAAATGCAATTGTTGAGGGCCAATTATATTTTGTAAGAGAAAATGCTCTCACCTTGTCCATCAACGTAGGCAACTTCTCCTCTAAGCACAACTCGACGTACACAGCCCTTGAGAGGAAACCCGGCAAATGGGGTCCATTGTGACTTGCTGGCACCGAACGGTGTTTTCAGAGGTGGCAAAACCCACTCATGATCTAGGTCCACTTCAACCCAAGTCTCCGGTTGACTTGGTATATTGAAGATCCTACGCGGATTGGTAGACATTCGATCGATCAGATCCTGCAAGAGAATAATCAGATTGTTAGAAGAGATTTATTTTTTAAATTCAGAAAAAGTATTGATTTAGATAGGTTTGGTGACCCACTTGGAGCGATATTCTATTGTCATTAACAGCTGTGAGTAGTAGAGGTAGTGCTGTCTCCAAGCCAGGGAATCCTGGTGGTGGCTTGGCTGATGACTTTTCCTCCCGAGTATGAGGAGCGTGATCAGTAGCGATGCAATCGATAATATCCATATTGTCCCACAAGGCCTTTAAATCCTCTGGGGTCCCCAGTTTAGGACGCACTTCACCTGGAAAGATGTTGTAAATGAGTAGAAATATTCACATAACTATTTATTTAAAAAGAATAATAAATCAATAAATAATAGCTTTTGATTTTGTATATATTTAAATTCTATTAACGACCATAATAATTTAATTTAAAAATCTTTTTAAATATTACTTCAAGTAGTATGACAAAAATATAAAATTATTTATAATTTTATATTTAAATTGTAATTCAAATAAAAGATCAGATGAAAATGTCATTATCATGATGTTATCATGATAAACTTAATATTGTCGTGACTTACACCATCCTGGAGGAAGGCTAGCTTCAGTGAGAAATAGATGATGAGGGGCCACCTCACAAGTCACCGGAACCTTGTGTTCCTTGGCAACACGGATCAATTCAATCTCCTCCTTGCGGGCAATATGACAGATATGAACCGGTCGGTTATAGAAGCTAGCCAGGAGCAACACTGAACCCATGGTTTTTCCTTCGGCATGGCAACAGATTAACTTATCCCTCGGGAAATTCTGAAATAAAGAAAGAAATCAAAATCGACATATTTTCAATTTTTAAAAAATATGCCAATAAAAATTGCACATTTTCTAACTTTGATAATAAAATACTAGTTTATCAATAAAAGTGTGGTTGTCATGGTTGCTCAATCTCACTTCAAAATGCTTCCTCCAGTCAGTCATGCTGTCGAGACGCAGTGTTGAGAAGGTATCATTGAGATACATCTTGAGAGCCACCGCCCTATCCGCAATTTTGGCAACAGTCGCGGCATTGTCTATACTAGCTCCTACAAACAGGCCAAAGTCACACAGGGCCGAAGCATTTGCCTTCTTGAAGGCAAGGTCCAGCGCCTCGGAGTCCACTATGGAGGGGCTGGTGTTGGGCATAGCCAGAACTGTGGTGATACCGCCAGCTAACGCCGCCCTAGTTACACTCTCCCAATCCTCTTTGTGAGTTTGTCCAGGATCTCTGGAGAAGTCACATTTATGTACTCTTAATTTTTAAACAAAGCGAAATTGGTGGTCAGTTCATTGGCTACCCAGTGTTTCGAAAATTACATTTCTTTAAAATTTATTTGCAAGATTTTTCAAGTTGCTTTGAAAGAAATTTAATTTTCGAAACACTGGGTACGAAGTAATTTTTATCTGTGAACTCACCTAGTATGAACATGCACATCAATAAGTCCGGGAAATCGGACGAGATTCTGACTGGACAGACAGTCAATGTTGGAGTCAATGTAGGAGGGAGTACTCTTTAACTTGTTGTACAGTGCCTCGATGAGGAGTTTGACACATTTGACGTCTGTGAAGAGCGGAACACTGTAGTCCACCGCCATACGACGAGTGCGATAACCTTGTGGGGATGAAAATGTTAGTTAATCAAGAATGGAACCGAATATATTTGTAGAATATTTATCCTGTATTAGACACCTTGTGTAGTGAAGGAAGAGGCCCTGCGGTAGCCACCATTTCGTAGTGGAAGATTGATCACCAAATCGAACTTATTCTCGGACAGATAATCCGCTATTGTTAACTGACGTTGATCCTTTTCATCCAGAGTTCTACAAAAAGGCCGGATCAAAGGTAAAGTAACCCTATCATAAAGCTGTTTAAATAAATTACGTTAGATCTCGTTATTATTTTAGGGAAATGTACAGTGACTTCTATAAAGAGTTTGCATGTAACTCGATTAAAATATTATTTTGTACATAACCATTAATAAATAAAAACATAACAATAGTATTGCATAATATTGAACTAAATGTAAACTGTGATCAAGGATCTGGATCCACTGGAGCTGTAATAGGAAATACAAGTTACACAAATGATAATATTTAAGCTTCCTTTAAAACTATTACACATATTATTTCCAATTATGCAAGCTAAAATTAAATAATAACAGGTCACCATTAAAAGTTAAATTTCAGTCATTTATTAATATACTTTGATACACGAAGATAATTATTTAATAATAGATCTAATTTACATATTTTTAAAGCCTTCCATAGTAATAGTTTACATATTTTCGATAGATTTAAATCAACTTGTAACACTATTAAACATTCATGTGGTCATATGAGAGCATAATATTTATCTTAATAACAAGTAACATAATATATTATTATTATAATTAGAAGTATTCTGAACATAACATACCAATAAATCAATAGTTATGTTACGAACTGGATGTGCAGTGATATTTGTTAGTGTTATATGCTTTATATTATAGTGTATCCAGATCTGTTAGAATTTTATGAGGTTAAATATTTGTAAAATCTAAATGCATCTTCACGAATTGATCGATATTTTATATTAATATGTCGAATTACGTTTTGTCTTCAAATTATAAAAAAAGATTTACTTGCTATAAATTATTGCAATTTCCACATTTTGAGATGGTATATATCAAATATCTCAAACTAAACTATATCATGAATAATATTCTGAAAATAAATGAAACAGAAATTATCAAACTTCAAATACACATTTCTATAAATAAAAAATTGATGAATTATCTTCACAGAACTGCTGACAATTCTCACCTTCAAATTAAAAATAAATATTAAAATTCTAAAAGAAGCATTATATGGAGTAGGTTAGTGCCGGTTAATTACAATACCGTTTTTTCATCTGTCCATTCTGATAATAAATAGTCCTCATTTTCCTATAATATGTTACGATAACAGAAATTGTAAACAAATAATTAACATTTGAGAATTGAACAATTGCTAGTTATTAATCCATGTTAGCATAATTTTGAAAACCTGAACACAAAAATAATTACCAAATCAATTTTTACTAAATTTAATGCAATAAAAATGGTATTAGTATTAATTTTTGTGCACAGTGTAAATGTAATAACGCACTTTTAAGTGAAAACGATCTTTACTTAATCATTAAATGGTTAAAATAACTTAAATATATATAACACTAAATTAATTATATAACTGTACAATATTTTTTGAAGCGGATTCATTTGATATATTAATAGTTAAGATCTAACAAAATTGACAACATACCTTGGTGTTCCTTCTGACTCTTCATAGGGCCACTCAACAGGCGTGATTTTTACATCATGTTCATTATAGAAATCCGCGGTGCCCAGACTAGCGAACAGATTGTAATCAAGACGTTCCAGCAGTTGAACACTACAAAGGTTCAATATCTATAGTTTGAAAGTCGTCTTTACTTTAATATTATAATAATCGATATTCAATCGATTTTTGGTGGAATTTAAAAAATATTCTGTTTATAAATCAATAAAAAGAAGAGAACACACATTATTAGGTACCTAACTAAGAGTAAAAACTTGTAATTAGTTGCTTTTATTCTTATGAAAGTCAAGCTTAGAATAATTAACCGTAAAATGAGATTATTTAATAGCATAAAATTGCTATTTGAGTTACCATGGAAGCAATTCCATCTTTTGTTTGTAGGAGCCTATGCAAATGAGGATGTTCTTTTTAGGAATGCGGAAGCCAGTGCTTTGCTGGGCCTTGAGATAGGCCTCATGACGCGTACGACCGAAGCAGGCAACCTCCCCTGTGGACGACATCTCTACACCCAGGAGGACATCAGCCCCGCTCAACCGATTGAAGGAAAACACGGGAACCTGCAAGACACGGAAAAGTGTGAAATAGACGCTGTGCAACAACACCACAAGTGTCTCTTCAGAACAACCTTGACTCCAATCCTTCCCGGGATCCCGTGCAGAACATTGACCGACTCGACCGACTCCCCAATCATGACCCTGGTAGCCGTCCCGATAAAGTCGTAGTTGAGAGTTTTGGAGACGAAGGGGAAAGAGCGAGACACTCTGACATTGCACTCGATCACCTTCAACTGGTTGTCCTTGGCAATAAGCTGTAGATTGAAGGGTCCATTGACCTCGAGCTCCTGGGCCAACGAGATGCAGATCTGCTCGATCTTGTCCAGGGTCTCCTTATTGAGGTCCTGCGGGGGACAGACTAGTGTAGCGTCACCCGAGTGGACGCCAGCGTTCTCCACGTGTTCTGATACGGCCATGCAGACGACGCGGCCGTCCTGTCCCACAGCATCCACGTCGATCTCCTTGGCCTCCTGGATGAACTTGCTGATGACAACCGGGTGCTCCTTGTTAATGGCACTCGCCTGGCCCAAATACTCCTCTAGATCTGCGTCACTGTGAGCCACGTTCATGGCGGCTCCAGAGAGGACGTAACTCGGTCGAACCAGACACGGGTAGCCAACCTGAATGATATTTAAATATTGATGTAACAATGCCTGTAACTAAGGACTCTTTGATCGTAACTAAGGACTATTTTAGCTGGAATTAGAGGGTTACCTTATGACAAAACTGTAAGGCGTCCTTCAAATCGGTTAGTTCGCGCCAGCGTGGCTGGCTTATGCCAATAGTGTCCAACATTCGTGAAAACTTGAACCTGTTCTCAGCGCTGTCAATAGATTCGGCGTTGGAGCCAAAAATCTTGACATGTTGACGATGCAATGCCATGGCGATGTTGTTGGACAGCTGACCACCCATGCATACAATGACTCCTTGGGCCTTCTCAATTCTAGTATAATTGATATGGACGAATACATCAAATAAATTATAATATAAATTTGTGCATCAGCGTATTATTTAATATTAATTAACACATTACTGAAAAGTAGTATGAAAAAGGATTGCTGTATAATTGTATTTTCGTATACGGTAGTTGTTCAGTATTATCGAAATGTATTTAAAATTTTCAATCATAAAAAGATAATAATCCTAATTCCATTACAAATTCTTATAAGTTATTATAAGTTATATAGTGTATCAATACTTACGAGAAATCAATTTAAAATTAGACATATATTGAGTAGTTGTCCAGTATTCATAATAATTTAATCAGTTTATCTATGTTCGCTGTATATTTTACGAAATATATACATAAAATAAACTTTAATGAATAAAATATATAGGTTACGCTCACAAAAAACTCCCCTTTTAGACATAAACTAAGGAACACCTACTGATAAATATCGAGAACTCGCTCCAAAGATATCTCCTCAAAATAGAGTCTGTCACACATGTCATAGTCAGTAGAGACCGTCTCGGGGTTACAGTTGATCATGATCGTTCGACGACCCAGATCCCGCAGCTCCTGAATACAATTTACTGTACACCAGTCAAACTCAACACTCGAGCCAATTCGATAGACACCCGATCCCAGGACGATCACGTGACCTGACAAAGAGAACCACAAACTGACAACCGTCTACAGTGAGGCAAAGGTGATGATGTGGACGACTTACTTTCCTTGAATGGAAGGTCGTGCCCCTGACCGCTGTAGGTCATGTAGAGGTAGTTGGTGAAAGCCGGCCACTCAGCAGCTACAGTATCGATCTGGCGGACAACCGGGAAGACGTTCAACTCTTTCCGACGATCTCGAATGATGAGTTCAGTGGAACGAACTGCTCGTCCGATCTGGTAGTCACTGAAGCCGAGTTTTTTGGCCTGGAGAAGGATATTCTCGGGCACAGGACTCGCCACCTAGTTAAGGAAGAGTTCGCCGGTCAGAGCAGTGCGCAAACATTGTCTACTCAGGCGCAAACCTTTTCTAGCTGTTTGAGACACTGGATGATGTTGAGGAACTTATAGAGGAACCACCTGTCGATCTTCGTCAGGGAATAGATCCGGTCCACGTCCCATCCAGCGTAGAGGGCGGCCGCGAGCACAAAGATGCGCTTGTCGGTGGGGTCTGCCAAGAGGGACGCGTCCGCCTTCTTCTTGTAGGGGTCAAAACCACACACCTTCTCGTCCATCATGCGCAGCGCCTTCTGGAAGGATTCCTCGAACGTCCGCCCGATTGCCATAACTTCACCAACGCTCTTCATGGACGACCCGATCTTCTTATTCACCTACAGATAGAGAGAGAGAGAGAGAGAGAGAGAGAGAGAGAGAGAGAGAGAGAGAGAGAGAGAGAGAGAGAGAGAGAGAGAGAGAGCTTGTGAGGTGGGGAGGCCTACATCAACTGCAGAGAAGGGTCTCACCTTGTTGAACTTATTCAGGTCCCAGCGGGGTATTTTGACAACACAATAGTCAAGACTCGGCTCGAAACAGGCTGTTGTGGAGTTGGTAACAGAGTTGCGGAGTCGTGGCAACGGTTCCCCTAGCGACAGCTTGGCTGCAACATAGGCCAGAGGATAGCCAGTGGCTTTGCTGGCCAACGCAGAGCTTCGGGACAGACGAGCGTTCACCTCGATGATGTAGTAGTTGAGCGACTCAGGGTCAAGGGCGTACTGGATGTTACACTCGCCTACGATTCCCAGATGACAGATCACCTTGACGACGAGGATAGATTAGAATTTATTGGTCAGGAAATTCAAATGAATGATTGTAAATTTCTCTTCTTTCACAAACGACATGAATGGTAATAAATAATAATAATAATAATAGATTATAAGGCTGGTTAAGCACATTCAGTTGTCCATAGCAACAGTGGTATTACCTTGACGGCAGCAGTTCTTAGCATATTGTACTCCACATTAGAGAGAGTTTGACTGGGTGCCACAACAATGGACTCTCCAGTGTGAATGCCGAGAGGATCAACATTCTCCATGTTGCACACCGTAACACAATTGTTGAAGGCGTCACGAACGACCTACACAATAAAGACGACACAGTTGCTATAGTTACTTATTGACGCTAGGAATTAATTCCTAATTTTAATTTTAAGGTATTAAGTAATTATTAGCTCACTTCATATTCAACTTCTTTCCATCCCTTGAGTGATTTGTCGATGAGCACCTGGTTTGTGTGAGCAAAAGCCGCAGTAGCCAGTCGAACCAATTCAGAAGCATTGTCTGCAAATCCGGAGCCCAGTCCGCCCAGTGCATAGGCTGCTCGGATCATTACCGGGTAACCAAGACGATCGGCGGCAGCAACTGCTTCCTAATAGTTAAGTAGGTCATGTTAAGAATTAGAGCACATTAGGCATTGACTATTCTATCGAATTTAAACGATTTGTGAAGTATTTTCAAATATGGATCGATTATTCAAAAGGGCATTTACAATCTATGAGTTTTATAATATAATATCTATGATTTCGCTTAATAATAATTATTTTTATATTAATTAGATTTGTGAAGTATTTTCAAATATGGATCGATTATTCAAAAGGGCATTTCCAATCTATGAGTTTTATAATATAAAATCCATGATTTCGCTTAAAATTATTGTTATTAGTTAAGAGTTATTGTGTAATGATTAGGTTTTTCAGTTTTATTAAAAAGTACACAAGCAATAATCAAAAAGTGCCCAGACTATAGTTTGAAACTGCCCACACAATCATCATAGAGTAATCAGATACATAAAAATTAAACAAAATTCTATACAATCATAGACTCTAAACTAATAACAAACTCAAAATTCATCCAACAACATCGTCCGCTGTCGCGGACTCTGTTGTTGGATTTATTTTTCGTACAATAACTCTATATTGTTTAATATTGTTCGCTTAAAATATTAAAAATTATTGTGTTCTATATCAAATCCATAGACATTATTTAACTATTGATTTGCAATAGACACGCCGGCTAAGCATTTAATTTTAGACTGCAGATCTAGTTGTAGTTATAGTGCAATGGCTATGGTCGAATCTTATCAAACGTCACCTGAACAGACAGAGCAGCTTCTGAGGGAGCTACCGATTCTCCAATTCCTTCCATCTTTTCTGCAAACACTTTCCTATCCTCGGTCCACTCTATAGACTCAATGGGGGTACCCAACACCCGTACGCCGTACTGTTCTAGCACGCCCTCATTCTTCAGGTCAATACCAACGTTGAGCGCTATCTGACCCCCAAATGACAGCAGGATACCGTCGGGGCGTTCCGCTTTGATCACCTCCGTCACAAATTCGGAGTGAATGGGGAGGAAGTACACCTGAAGAGGGCATGATTGAGACGTCAACAATCAATTGCTAATCAATAGAAAATTCATCCAGTTCAGTTTTGTATTGGCATCAAACATAATATAAATAAAGAACGTTTATTATCAAAAAACAAAATATTGAATATCAAAAAACGTTTCTCATAAATAATAGAAAACAAAAAACTAAAACGCATTATTTTTATTATTCAATAATTTAACAATAGCAAACTCTCCCACAGTTCCAATGCTTTTCCCCATTTAAAATTGTAAATAATCACTATTTTATATAGACATGATTAACAAATTATCAGTACGTTTGATTTCTTTAGACGAACTGGTCTAATATATTTTTAGACAAATTTTAAAATTATAAAAATTCACATTAAAAAAATATATTTCAAGGGAAAGTGGGAACCCTGTATAATTGAATCCTTCGGAGTGGAAATTTGTTGATTTTCACCAATTTTGTGAAAACTGCGTTAATATCTTACTGTAAAAATATACGACGCTGCTGAGAAAACAGTAAGTTAATGATAATATAATATTTTACATGCAAATACCACAGTGACAATAAATTTCTACACCGACTCATGATGGAATCACAAGCAAAGATATGAAATAGAGACTAAGAGTTAGTTGATTATAAAATTAGTGTTTGGAATACTTTAATTATTATAATAAGTCCAGTCATTCTGGCTAAACATTCACGAAAATGTAGACAAATTGCTAACAAAGGTTAGACGATTGATTCAGAGAGATAGTATACGTCCCAAACTAAAACCTCAATTCTTTAGTTGCTATTTGTGTGTTTTCGTAATTTCAAGAATAGGATAAATATCTATGGTTTTAGGACTATAAAAATAGAAACTAAAAAATTTAGGCCATTTGATTTTTAGGCCAACGTATATCTACTATAATCAATAGTGAAACCTTTGTTAGCAATTTGTCCACAATTTTTGGCAGAATGACAGGACTAAATACAGATTAATGAAATGTCCCTGGAAGTGGATGTTATTATGGTGACGTGAGTTTCATTAATTAAATACTTATTTTTTAGTAAAATAGCAGAATTTCAGCAGAGTATGTTTCGAAAATTAAAAATAACAACAAATAATAGAATTAAAGGAAAGTATGTATTACTCTTTCGCCATTATACGCGACAGATTGTAGTTACAATTTCTACTGTAAAATAGTTGCGACACAAACTTACTCAAAAATAATTGCATATCGCATTTTTAGACAATAAGGACTGTGCATGTGTCTATGTTGTGTACATTACTCGTACATTCCAGGTAACTTAATCGAGAATTAATCTAATAATGATACTTACAGCTTACACAAAACTATCTTTTTAGTGGGGTTCCCTGACAATCAGTCATTTCAAATTGAGGCAAAAGTTTATTTTTCAGTACCCATTTGAAGGCAGTGGTCTATGCAACAATTCTGGTTCGGATTTCAAGCTTTCAGATTAAAAAAAAACAAAATGGCTACCAAAATTCAAGATGGCTGTCAATTCCCTATCTAAGCAATAAAAACATTAAATCATAAATAAAAGCTTTATGGTGCATTTTGGATGCATACAATATATTACCAATAGCATCCAAAACACATTATTATTATTTTGAAAAATGACCATGTGTGACGTCATAGACCTTTCTAGTAACAATACTAATGCATCATTAAGAAGTTTTTGTGATTTTAATGTTTTTTGCTTAGATAGGGAATTGGCAGTCATCTTGGATTTGTTCTTATCTGTCAAGAATTGTTCCATAGACCCTTATCTTCAAATTGGTCCTGAAAAATAAACTTTTGCATCAATTTGCCCCCCCCCCCCCCCACCCCCCAATATTTGCATAAGTTAGCTTTTAATAGACCTCAAGTAAACCTAAAACCAGCAATAATGATTTTTCTGGAATGACAACACAACAAGACAACAGCCTGAATTGGAATAGAACACTGGTCACGAGGTCATAACAGTGAGAATGTTCACCTACCGGCAAATCATTGTACTCGACCTCCTGCAATAATTTAACACGTATAATCACCTTCGCTTCGGTATAATCAATTAAATCATAACAAACGAAACGACCAAAGTGGCACAAAAATCTAAATAAAAATCAACAATTTATTCATCGATTTGCACACGTAAGAGGGAAAACTTTAGAACAGTTGAATCTTATATTATGCCGTTACCAAAAAGTTAAAAAATAAATAAAAGCTACCACAAAGCATACACTGTTCAGTTAATAATGAATTAATTTATTCTGATAATTATAACTTATAATTCGTATGCGGCGCTATCAAAACAGAAAGATGTGTGCAATTTGTATAAAGTGCAAGGGGTTTAATGAAACTGAACGAATCTATGGATGGCCGCATGAATAGAATGAACATCTACTTGTCAACATGATTTCATCCTTAAAATTTGACTGGGTAATTATTGATTTTTAGTTTAAATTTGAATTGAAAATTATTGATTTTTTTGTTAAAATTCGTCCAGAAAATAATTTTATATCTAAAAAAACCATTAAAAATGTTATTTAAAATAAATCCCAGGAAGTATTGTTTTATAAAATAAAGTGTTATAAATATATTTGAAGTTGTTATCATTTTATTCATATGGCCAGTTATCATGCAAATATCGATTTAAGTCAGTCAGTCGATTGAGTATCCAGAACAATATATAGTTGCCTTACTATCAACAAGTATTGGAACGAGTAAATCTTTATAGGAAGCGATACAAATAGAATTTAAACACTACAAAGATCAATCACTGAACAAGACACGTATCAACCTTTTCAAAATAGTATCCAGGCAACATATTTGTACGAACTTCTGTTTTATTTGAAGAGATATCACTATATATTATTAAATATGGTATTTTTTTAAATACATCGTTTAACAGAAACATTAATTTGTTTAAAAAAAATCTTACTTGATTAGGACTTTTAATCCTAAAATTAAAAACAATTGTGTTGAAAACACTCATAAAAACAAACGAGTAGTCATTACCCTTCGAATAAAAATCTGGTTACCTTGTCAGCCATATTTCTTGTCTAGCATAAAATAAAATAAACGGGAAGGGAACAGAGAAGTTATAATTTGGTGGTGAAATAAAAACGATACATGTGCTGATAATGAAACTAGTAAATGTAAAGATAAATTATGCTATAGAAGGCCGTGCATTAGTGATGACAACTCGATAATTCACATGCTCAAAATAATACATACTACTGATGAGGATATACATACAATTACAAAGATTTTATTAATGGTTTATTCACATCTGTCATGAAAAAATCTAGATTTGTTCAAGGCTTTTGTGTTTAATATACAGAAATATGATAGTGTGGACGAAAAGTAGCACGACGTGACCCCAAGAGAGTATTAGCAACACTTAATTACAAGAAATATGTACGTAATTGTGAATATTCCTGAAACTGGTTCGTGCTACTTTTTGGTCACCCTGTAAATATAATTAACTACTACAAAATGTGTAACTCAATGAATCAATTGCTCTATAAATAATTTGAAAACTTCTAAGTGAATGATATTGTTAAAATCATCTTTTAGAATGAAACACGCTTCTTCACCTTATCAGCCATTCCAGTGGTGGTCTGAACTGTGGCAATGTTCGGGTTGATCAATAGCGTCTGTACGCCAGCTTCCTTTAACGCTTTCAGTGCCTGGGAGCCCGAGTAGTCAAACTCTCCAGCCTGTCCGATCGACAGTCCACCGGAGCCTAGCACGAGCACCTTACGCGGCTTGCCCTGGGCTATGAGACTGGTCTCGTGTGGTCGCTGGGGGTAGGTGAGGGCAGTTGTCAGCCGATTGGCCAGGGTATGCTTATCTGTAGATGTGATCTTGTAGGAAATGAAAGTCATTATCGTCACAAAAATGTTAAATCATACAAGCATTTATAAAGTGAGAATTTTAGAAAAAGATTACCTGCTCCATGAAGACATCAAAGAGCATCTCTAGATCACGTGGTCCCCCCATGTGTTCTGGGTGGAACTGTACAGTGAAGAAGGGGAGTGATTTGTGTACCAAACCCTCATTGGAAAAATCATTCTCGTTGACAAAGAGTTCCTCCCAGTCAACCGGGATACTCTCTGTCTTAACCGCGAATCCGTGGTTCTAAAAGAAGAAAACCGAAAGCGAAGAACACAGTTCGAACCATAGAGCATTCGTAAATCTATTTTATAAGATAAGATTTGTATTTCACGTATAAGAAATCTATCTCAGAGAACAAAACATAAGAATTCAAATATAATGTCTGATTCAAATATTCTTTACACGTACGAGATAAACAACAACTGTATACAATATGGTAAAGTCAAACTTATTTAGCGCAATCAATATAGTAGTTTTGATTTCTATTTCATATTCAAGATATGCGGTAGATATATAACATACATCTACAGATATTTTCAACAGACATTTTAGATTTGAATTTCCATGTTATTGGATCAGAATTCTAGAATATATATGATATCAATATCTATGAAAAATCGAAATAATCTAAATTCAAAAATTAAATAACTAGAAATTAAAAAATCAATAAGTCAAATATAATAATATGTTAATAAATAAAGACAACAACAACAATGCGCATTTCTTTACCTGAGTAGTGATGAAGCAACGTTTTGTGGCTATGTGTGTGCAGGGCTGGTTGTGACCCCGATTACCATACTTCATCTTGTAGGTCTGGCAGCCTATAGCAAGAGCGGTCAACTGATGGCCCAAACAGATACCCATCAATGGTTTCTTAGAGGAAATCCAACTACGAATATTAGCCACCGGCTGTGTGCACTGGCTCGGGTCTCCGGGACCATTGCTCACGAAGAGTGCGTCGAACTTGCTAGGGTCTATAGCAGAGTTGCAGGGCAATACTGTAACCTGGAATAAAATTGTGTATAATATGTACATTTAGATCTTGATATTAGACTGTATCTTCAAAATAAAATATAAGCTAAGCCTAACATTATAATATTACAATTTTATGATAATCATATTCTATAGTTTTCTAAACGTATAGTTCCATACTGAAATAGTTTGTACTGAAATTTAACAATATAGCTAAAAAGCTGAATTTGTTAAGCAGATTTCAAAACAAATTTTTCAGCGAATAGAAATGCAGTAAATAATTTTTGAAAATTTGGATTTTATAATACAGACTGTATAGTTAAAGGTTAAATATTATATAATATTGTCTATTGATAATAAAAAAATAATAAATACTATAAAAAATCAATATAATATCCAAACTTTACATTTAGATTTCAGTCAATTCAAATATTATTTTAAGTATAAAAAATTGAAATATGAAACATTGGTATTTTATTATCCTACTGAGGTGTACAATATTGGTTTTAGATCGAGTACCTAGGTAATTAACAAACTATATTTTAAATAAATATTATTTTTCTCGATTTGAGATGAATACATTAATATAAAAAAATATAATTGTGTTAATACAATTAAAATAGTTTTGTATTCGAAACGCGTCCGCAATAAAATAAGTGTTCTTATTCAAACTCACCTTCGCTCCACGTTTTACCAAACAACGAATCTGGTTGTTCTTAATACCGCAGTCTAAAGCAGCAATATGCACCTTCCCAGTCTGATTGTAAACCTGAGTAGTTGTGATGGACACTTCCAATGCGAGATTGCGAGAATTAGGATCATCTTGAGGCACCTTCAACCATCGCTCTGGTCCATCGCTGGCAACATCAATGCGACCAAGTATGGTTCCTATTTGGAATGGAGATGTCAAATTTTGATAGTTTCTTCCAATCCGGAAAATAAAAAAAATTCTACATTTGTATATTATGCACACCCCAGTTCGAACAGTAACACAGATAACAAACCCGTTTTTAACCCTAGAAACAGAGTTCCAGCGCTTTTCTTGAAAAAATATAATGAATAATTCATGTACATGAAAAGGCATGTTTCTAAACTATTTGGGTATTGCATGATCTCAAATATTCGGACACGATTATAGTCCACATCAGAAAAAGTAGGTTTAATGTATCGGAAAACTATGAATAAAACCAAATGTAAAAACCTTCCGAATTAAACTTTTTCAGCAAGCAATTCCTACGGTTCCTTGAAGTCGACATGTTCTAAATAAAAGATATGTAACCTTGAATTTAATATTGAATGTAACGAATGATAAAGCCTGTAATTATTACAGATAAACACAATTAATAGAAGAAACACTTTTATAAAATGTCACATTAAGTATGTTAAATAAATAAACATCAAATTTATCCATTTCATACAATGAACTTTACGGAAGAAAGCTATCAATAGAAATATATATACAGAAATATTTGTTAGTGTATAATTCGTATATAAATCATGAAAAAATCAGAATACCCAGTAGTAATACAAGTACAACGATTGTTTCGAAAGTTATAAATTCTCATAACGTAGCAAATAACAGGACTGTTTCGGAAAAGTTCAGAAAGAATTTTAGTAATTTTTTTAACAAAATACATTATAAGGATTACAAAAAACACAAATTTAATGTATTGATTATTGCACAAAAATACTTTTAAATATTTAAGAAACTGTGAATATTTTTTTAAAATCCAGCACGCTTGTTGCTAAGTTACTCAATTCGAATGATTATCTTTTGTCGAAGAGAACAGTTATTTAACAACAACAAGTTAGTATAATAATATATTATTATTCACTTCAACATACTTTTCTAATGCAACACATTTATCTAATACTATCCTATCTATTTCAAACTTCTAGAATTTTGATTTATGTACACCTATATTGAGCTTGTAATCTTTTAAATTATAATTTAAATATATTGATTTTTTTAATTATTAAATATTCAGTTTCGAAAATCCACATATTTAAAAGTATTTGATAACCTTATAATGAAAAAGAGTGAATTTTCTTAGTATACTTCGTAGCTGCAAAAGAAAGTTGTTAGCAATAGTCGCTGCAAAGCATGACGCTTAAATGCTAATTCGAATGTTTACTTTAAAACGGAATGTTTAATTAAATTAAAATTTGGTAATAGAAATTTTGACAGATATCTTTGGAACAAATTGTGATTCAAATCTAATTATAAGAATAAAAATACCACAACCTAAAAATCCTTCAATCAAAATTACTTCAGGACACCCTGTAATATGTTTAATAAAATCTAATATAGCTTACTAAATTATACATAATTATGGTTAATCTGCATACCAATGTATGTAAGATGAAAAATGGAATACTTAACGGTTAAATGTATTGATTTTAAAAGTTATGGTCTACCCCTATAGTATAGCAGGAATCGCGTTGCGTGTGCGTGGGGGAGGGTAATGTAAAACAAATGTATTCAAATTTCTGATATTGCACTGGTTTCAAAGTAAAATAAAATAAGGTTATTTTAAAATGATTAAATTCTGATCTATATCTAGAGCAAGGAAAATTCAAAAATCAAAACCCGGCACCCTTTTAAAGAAACGCTAACTCAACTTACTATATATATTCGAATGAAAATGGATTTAAAATTGCTTCGGGTATAAGGTTTACGATGATTTCAATAAAATTCAAACTTACGAATTTTTCGAGTAAAGGGACAGTGTTGTCCCAAATTTTGTTATATCATCCTTGTTTTAAAGTCTGAGAATGTGACAGCGAGCAAGACAATTCAGTCTTAAGGATCATTATTTTTTTATAATTGAATAGTAATTAAAAAATTGATTGAAATTTCATTGATTCAAAAATAAAATATATTTAAATTATTTGTATTGGTTTTAAATCAAAAGGAATGGGAAGTTTGAAATAGAAGGATAGGGTGATATACCACAACACGATTTTATTAGTTATACTCATCAATATATATTTCAGAGAAAAAGCAGCAAGCAAAATTAATATTTGTACGTAAAAATACCTCAAAAATAATCTATGATCTTGACAGTTTCTGAAACAGTAATTTTTAATTATAACATGCTACATTTTCATGCAAACTATAAACAATTAATTCATATAAATACAGCAATGAAAGTTAAAAAGTGACAATAATATTGTATCAGTTAAAAACAAAACAAAAAATCAATTAATTAAAAGCAAAAACATATGAAAAATAATTTTTTAAATATTGGAAATTATGAAATGTTTGATAAATACGGTGATTACAATAGAACTAAGCATAGGAAGGTGTTATGAGGGATCAAATCGGGCAGGAAGACTTCGCAAAACTCACCGCTCTCCCTGAGATGCTTCGTGAGTCGACGAGTGTCAATTCCAGCCAAGCCGGGCAGTTCTTGCTCCTTCAGCCAGTCATGAAGAGAACGTTCCGCGGCGAAGTGAGAGTACTGCATGGAGACCTCGGAGACGATGAGAGCTGTCGCGTGGATCTTGTT
Organism: Vannuccia rotundouncinata; assembly: GCA_034780395.1. NCBI lineage: Eukaryota > Metazoa > Platyhelminthes > Proseriata > Coelogynoporidae > Vannuccia > Vannuccia rotundouncinata. The sequence continues at coordinate 3,821 of JAUZNC010003096.1, read as the reverse complement.
GGACTCGAACCAGATGGACAGGTTGTGCTCGTCCTTCATTGTTACAGAAGGCACTCCATAATTGCCTGAAAAGAGAATCTGAGAGTGAAAATCTAGCCCCAATATACAAGAGAACATAAATAGTATTGCTGAATTAGGATTATATATTGTTCTGTTTTATTTAGAAATTTTACTGCTGTAATAAATGTTCTCCAATCTGAATCATAAATCAACTACATTGTGGGAATAAAATGAAACATTTGTGTCAATTATTGTCATCAAACATCTTAAAAGCGTTTCATCTATTCATTAAAATCCCCAACCGTGACTTACTTAATATGCTCTGATGACATTTGGCACAAAAGTATGTCATAAGAGAGTCATTTTCATTGTATATGAATCATTATTACCTAGCTATATTATAATCCACTTGTAAAGGTCCTTTCAATTGAGACATTTCTCTTCAATAGTCGCAAACATGAGAATGAATGGTCATTATAAAGATATTTCACACCCAATTAATTTTCGCAGAATAGGTAAAGCACAATCTTCACGTGATCTAGAGGTTTAGTGTACCTTATTAAAAACGTTGAACAATATAGCTTACCTGTATTTTACAAAATTATCTAAAAATGGTTTTCTCTTTCAATTTATACAGAGAATTTATAATTATCCAAGTTTGTTATTATTAATTAAATGAACAGTATAAAAAAAGCAATGTTAGGAAATCTGTTACTAATTCTTTTATTAATCAACCTCGTGAGCATTATCTAATATATATATTAATTAATTGTCAGAATTTGTATTAATTTAATACTAATAAGTTGTTTTCCACAACCCATCAGATAAAATAATTTCATGAATTTAATTATTATTTTTTCCGATAAAACTAATAAACGACAATATTAACGACTATGAGTATCTATATTTTTAATTAAATCCGAAGCTTATAAAAACTAAAAGCAAAACATTTCATAATATGTGAAGTTTGTTCACAAGAAACATATTCACATGACATTCATACTGTTTACAGACATTGCACATCAAGATAACTGAACATTTTATTTTATAAACTCTCAAAGGAAAATTAAAAATAATAAGCAAATCTTACCAATAAGTGGGTATGTCAGTACCAGTAGTTGAGCCTTGTATGAGGGATCTGTTAATGACTCAGGATATCCAACCATCCCAGTCTGAAAGACTACTTCTCCAGAAACTGGGATTTCAGCACCAAATATCTGTCCAAAAAACTCTTCTCCATCTTGAAGGATAAGCCTTCCACGTTTAGTTTCCAATGCCATTAAGAAAATGTCTAAACAATAAAATAAAGGAGTAAGCTATATTATTAAATGTTATGCTGAAGGTTTGTTATTAATCTGACATTTAAATAATATTCAACTTAAAATATAATTAATTTTCCTTAAAACATAAATTATTTATAAACAATAGTTAAATATATTAAACAGTTAAACAATTAAAATAAGTAGCTTGTTCGTTTTGAATATATTTTTAAATACACTGAATAAATATATTTGAAATATTTAATAAAACAAATTATTTTTAAAAATTGTTGAATTTAAAAACGTTGAACTTCATATTGTCTTATTTGAAACCATGGATACCAATATACAACCATTAGAATGACAAACACTAATACAAAAGTACAAAATATAGAAACATGCTAATACAGAATTATAATCATTTTTACAGAGCAGTATTTATTTCAAATAAGAATTTTTAAAAAAGTGTAATTTTAATGAATATTGCTTATAGATGTGCTAAAAAATTTAATATCAATGGAATCACTGCAAACTCACACTGCAAATTAAAGTCAGGGTAGCCACAGAAATTGTACAATATTTTATAAATATATATTGTTGTTTTGAAAGTTTATATCATATGTTATAAAACTATTTTATACATCTGATAACTTCTACAAGAGTTACTCAGATCAAAGAAGTAAAATAAATGTTGAAACTGATATAATTTATCCCAATACCTAATCATAAAAAACACTATATTATTACTTATATAATATTTTTAACATAATACATTATGATATTTTAATTATAGTACTAATAACTTTACTCGAAACCTTCATAAGTATGAGCTTCTTATGATGAAAGATAAAATGTTCATACAACAATGCTTAAATCGCGTTTCTCGAAACCTTCTTACAAACTTCGTAGAGTTACAAAGAATTAACACTTGTTCTTATCTTGAGACCGGGACGTGCATGGTGAATCACTGCAAATTTTTCGATTTTTTTTTGTAAAAATGTGCAATTTTAGTAACTTTGCACACTTTGAAAGTTAATTAACCATTCAACATAAACAATAGTAAATCCATGGTTAGACTTTTTAAAAAGCTTATTTTCTCCGCTATTTAAATCTATAAATGTTTATATGTTTTTATTTTAATTACATTGATTAAAAACAATATACATATAAGCTATTTATGCCTTATGTCATTTTTCTAACAATATTTGATAAGATTATAAGATAAAAATATACCATTATAGAAAATAAAAAGCAAGTAAAAAGTAATATATATGGAAAGTATGTTTTATTATCTTTATTTTGAACCTAAACATGACATAGAAAACTCAGTTATTTATAAAATATAAAATAATTACTTATCACGTTCAATTTGTATAAAATTCTTGTTTACAAGGTTAAATCGTTATAAAAATACGATTTCTATTTCATATAATATATTGTAATAAAGTATTAAATTAAATTACATATATTTCATATCCAAACAGTTATGCAGGAGACCACATAAGTTAAAAGAATATCACTATAATAAACAAGATAAGGAGTTCATTCTAACAGAGAAAGAAGATTTTTTAATTATGCATACATATTTACTAGTTATACAGGGTGTTTCATAAGTCATGCATCATAGGAGAAATTATATATTTACAATTTACAAGATAATTAAAATATGAAAGCATTCTGGGATGTGATCATATTTTTTAAAGGACAAATCTGTTTCACTTGGGACCAAAGGCCACCATTAAGTACAATTTATAGATAGCAAAACAGACAATTTTGTAAATAAACTAAACAAAAATTGTTAATGAGTCCTTTATGGGGGCCAAAAAATATACAAAATGAACCAAACAGGCGCACTAAAATTAAGTAACTTTTATATATAGAAAATTTAATAAAATCAATATATTGAAATTCAAAGTGTCTAGGTTGCCAACTAGTTGATAATGTAGCAATAGGATCTAGGTTGCCAATTAGTTGGTAATGTAGCCATTATGTGTAAGAGATGCTAGGTTGCTAACAATTAAAATAATAATTCATATGACATTAAATTGACTTTCATCTACATTTTTAATCAGAAACTTGGAATAAAGGATTGAAAATCAAAAAAATCAATAATTATTTTGAAAACAAATCTGTGATTATAAGTATAATCTCTAAGGCATGCATTACCAACTATTTGGCAACCTAGTATTTCTTATTGTTACATTACCAACTAGTCAGCAACATAGCAAGATCCTATTAAATTATGATAATTTAACTAATTTTATTCACATTCCCCTATATGTTATTGCATATTTCAGTTTCTCTAAAAAATGATCAAATTTCATTCTTAAAAAAGGAAATCATTTTTTAAAAAAAGGAAGAATCACATTCCTGATTATTTTGAATAAACCCTTACATATAGGTTTATTAAATATATGTATGTAGGTATATATGCCAGAAATTTTTAATATATATCTAAGCCAACGGCAGTTGTCTGTATGCTAACTAAGCCTTGCGCCGGTGTGTATATAGGACCGCATAAAATGGGCCTATTTTGGAGGCCTCCAGCTAAAGAACTATCAT
>JAUZNC010003085.1:24721-38184 GCA_034780395.1 Vannuccia rotundouncinata | reverse complement strand
TCTGAGGATTTATGTTGAACTTTGAGTTGCGCAAGTAAAAACATTGTTCGCGGAGCTTTGTGCATACGGCTGCTGGTCTGTATTTTACCTCTAAAGGAGATACAATAATTGAAGCTTTGCTGATTACAGTTCTTCGAATATATTTGTGTGTTTTATGTTGGTACAGACTGTGGTTTCATTTTTGGATCACGTGGTATTCGTCCATCATTTTGATTAATCTCAAAGTGCATCTCACATGGATAATAATTGTATATTGTAAACCGCACTTCCTAATTACAGAGAGAGAAACCGCATTCAATTTTGACATTTGCATAAGTTAGGTATTCTCTGTTCGCTCCATACATCATCTCTGATCACTGCGTATGCGATTTCTTTCAAGACTGTCTATTTATAATTCTGTTTTGCTTGACGCAGAAAGTTTTCTGGGTATGATTAGTCCACACCTTTACTGACCGAATCAGCTGTTCTTTGATGTTTATTTATTAAGCTGATTAAAGAATTTCATTTGCAAAATATGTTTACTTGGCGTGCTATTGAGCTCAGTGACAACGTATAGATTGTTTGTTGATAAATTGGTCGATAATTATCGGTGCTTTTATATTCTATCTAAATATACGTCGATACCCATACGTTTTTTTCTGTTATCCTTATGGCAATTATTACACGCTTGTTTTTGAACACGTATAACTTGTACAAATCTGGTCGTTAAAATTATTCAATATTGAGATATGTTTTATGTATTTGGATTAATTATTTATCCTGTTGTTCTATTCACTCAATTATAGCTCCTGTCTCCCCATAATGTTACAATGCAGGTATGTATATACCCTTATGTACTGTTCGTTCATTCAAACTATCACAATTACAGGCGGGGCCATACTGTTCGTTTTTCTTGTATGTCTATTTTTATCTCACATGGAGCCGAACTATTATTATTGAATTTCCTCTGTAAACCCTTTGATTTAATTTACATATCACATGGTTGCAGGCTGTATACTACAAACCTTGTGTCTTATCATTGTGTTCCCGGTTCCTGTTAGAATTCATCTATAATGCGCACTCATTCTTCTGGCCTCGATATTTACCAGTTCTGTTCTGGGTTATTTGTCAGACTATGTTGTGACTTGGTAATGAGTAGATTTTATAAAATAATTAAGGTTTAATATAACTGTTTGAGGGGATTCACTACAAAATTAAGGGACTCTTTATGACCAATTTCTGTACAGCGCTGTGCATTTTTAAATCGATACACAATTGATCATCGTACTATACGCATTGCATTTTTGACTATTTTCTGCGAATATTTCTTTCTGCCAGAATGTCTGATCTTCCAGCTAAGTACTTGTACAAGACTGAACATAGTGGCTTGCTGATAACCTATTTGGTTGAGAATTAGGCCTTATACTATATATGTTCTATTGAATATTATATGTAAAACCAATGTATTTGTTTGACCAGTTCATTTGGGCTAATAACTAAATCTCCCTGCTAATACTGTCCTGTGTTCCTGGAATATATCATTCAGTAGTTATATCATAATTTTTATTTAAAGTAATATTAATTAGTTTGAGGAACATTATTATTTTCGTCATACTTATTGAAATTTCAATTATCTATTTATTTTCAATAATTAGAATGGTATCATTTTGTTTTAAAACGTTAACTATTGGATATTTTAGTAAATTGTATGACCATATTTAATTTGGCAAACTTTTGATACATATCTGACAGTTTTTTGTTTTGTTATTGCTTTTGTTTGTTTTTTCCTACTGGGAATATTATCCTAGGCTTAGGAATAAAATGTTTTCTTAATATTTTAGTTGCCCTTTTCTTATAGAAATATTATTTGCGGTTTATTTCAAAGTTATATATTAGCAAGCCTTGTTTTTGCCTGCTATGATGTCCTAGTTGAATTTCTTGTATATGTTTTGCAAATAATATTTAATTTATACATGTAGAATATTTTTACTACTAGCAGTAGTATAACTAAAATTGTATGTATATTATGTACGCAGGCTTTGAAAAATGCGTCCGAGGAAGAGTTGGTGGACTTGGCGGCTGTTTTGGGCTTCACTGGCATGTTGAATCAGGTCCAGTTTCACTCGAGCTTGGAGAATAAGTCACAAGAATGCGGTGGATTTCAAGGGGTTGCAAAGCACGAGAAATTCAAGGCGGTTGATGATGAGCCCCCAAATCAAACCGATGTGGAGGTGAGGAAAATGTATTTTTCGTCATGTTCACTTTTTCTACAATTTTGTGAGGTGATGTCTCAAGTGAATTGTTACGAATAGTTGAATTGTGCACCCTACAGGGATGGAGTGGGTAGAAAAAGGTGTCAAAATCAGATTTTTACACAAAATTTATTTTTTATGTGTAAAAACTATGTTCTTTACAAAATTGAATAATATATTTAAAAAAATTAAATTATATAACAAAATCATTAATTTATCACAATTTTTTATGCAATATATATTGTTAAACGCATTTTACCAATTTGCGCTTATTACTAATATTTGCTGCGCAAATTACCAATTGAAATATCATTTTGTGAATTCGACTGCTTTATATTGAATTAAAAAATAATAATTCAATTACAAATAATAAATAAAAAATGTTTTATTATGTTTAAGTTCTTGTATAGAATTTAGATTTGTTGAAAAATAATTCAAATAATTTTTTTTAAATTTTATTGAATTTGCGCAGCGCATATTAGTAATAAGCTCATATTGGTAATTTGCGCGCGCAGCGCATATTAGTAATAAGCTCATATTGGTAATTCGCGCCCAACACAGACATACATATCGCATAAAAATTGTCTTTTTAGATTATACACTTTTACTTGAACATAGTATGAACATTCTGTGAAATGCTAAATGAATTAAATACACTTTTGCTGTAAGGCTGGTGCTCTATATTTCTATCAATTCTTTTGATAATATCATTAATGTTGATCATTAATAATATCTTAATTCAATGATTTTAATTAAAAATACGTTTGACAAAAACAATACTTAAGTAGTGTTGTATGTAAAAATCTATCAGTTATTTTGCTACAAAATGCTAGACCATCCCTGGTTGGATTAATTGCTTAAGATCAGAAACTCTTTGATGTGAATTTGAGTATCCATGAGGACCACATTGTGCTGACTAGGACTAACCAGACTTTTTATTGTGGCAAGAATGTCCTGGAATTATTAATATGACAATGATTACTGCGTAGCCACAACCACTCATACTGATTTGATTTCTGTTAATCTGAATGAGTATAATTTTAAGGCAGGAAAAAACTTCCTTAAATGATCGTGATATTGTCGGTAATTCTGCAACTGAGGGTGTTATTAACCGCTTTCTCTTGGTGACTCTAGGACACAATCAAGAAGGTCGCCGCTAACGACAGTAAACTCGAAGAAGTCAACCTCAACAACATCAAGAACATATCTCCGGAACAGTTCGCCCGCTTGTGTGATGCTCTCGCCGATAACACCAACCTCAAAAGACTCTTCTGCGCCAACACCGCTCTCACGAATCCCATGGGGGCCAGCATATCCAAGGCTCTCTCCAGCAACACTGGCCTCGAGGCCGTCAATCTGGAGTCGAACTTCTTCACAGGTAAGCTAATTAGCAGCCTGGGTCGCTGGTTTTTGGTCCGGATAATTGAGAGTTCCTTGTCTGTCTTCAACCACGTAGGGGACACAATCATCGGCCTTATCACAGCAGTGTCCTCGGAGAAGAGCCACGTGACCACCCTCCTGTTGGCCAATCAGCGGCAGCGAGTGCTGGGTGTTCGTGGCGAGATGGAAATCACTCGCGTTGTCCAGGAGAATAAACGTCTCCTCAAGTTGGGCATCGATTTGGAAACCATGGACGCTAGGATCAAGATTCGGGAACACCTTGCAGGCAATATCGACCAGGCTACTCGGCTTAAACGTCGCTCCACAAGTCGTGATTAAGACGGCAACTTTGCGCCAACTTTCTACCAACCTCTAACCCCTTTCTTTCTCATTTTAGGATCACTTATTTAATGTTAACATTTTTGAATTAAGTTCGCATGCCACCTCCAACTATAACAATCACCGGCGCTTACCTTACTACGATGTATTCTAGCAATCTATTAAATTGAAACACATGTCCCACTTTTTTACGTTACTTATTGTCTAGTCTTATATATATATATCAATTTTACCAAACGACTGTTACCGCCACATAAAAAATTTCAACAATCGCTTTATTTTATATGTAAAATACATCTTTTAAAAGTCCCGCAACCTTCATAAACTTGAATCTGCTATTTTTTGTGTGGCCTCTGGTATTACTACAGATACACATACCTGTACAATTTGTGTGTGTTGTTTGACTTGCCTGAATGACTAAAGGTCATCATGTTCATTCCCCACAATTTTGTGTGTTTCGGTTTCCTATATTTAATTATGGAATTTGTTGATTAGTCTATAATTTTTTTTGTTTATGCTTCATATATATTATGTACTATATTAAATTAAATCCATTTGCCCTGTTATGTCCAGTTTTTCCTGCGTATCTATTATTTAATAAATAATATATAATATTAACGGATGTTTTTTTTTTATATGTATTATTAGTACCTAAAATAAAATTTAAAGATTTTAATTAATTAAACATTATTCAAGTAAATAGTGACTGGCTATTACAATTAGTATAAATTGTGCATAGACGTATGTATTGCTGCACTAAAATTTGGAGCATGCCTTCAAATTTCTACCGTTTTCACAAAATGTTGTACAATGTAATTAATTTTCATTGTAAATTAATAACAGCATCACTGATAATTATTCCTATTTGTCAATCCGATTAGTCATAATCAATAACAATGTTTGTTTGATACTGTCATAAAATATACAATGATATTATTTTTGAAATGACAAATGTTTGATTTGAAAAGTATATAGACTGAAAATTAAAAAGATATGAAAGGTACCTATATTCATAAGCGTTTTCATTATTTTATTCATCGTGAAATTATTTATTTATTGAATTTTTTGTAAAAAGTGAAATAACATATAAATAGTTATAACTAAGTACAGATTACCTTAGAATCGATTTATTGTAATATTTATATCTGAGAGATACTTATTTAAATGTTAGTGTAACGTACTTTTAAATTTTGTTTTAATTCACCAAATATAAATAATGACCTATCCACTAAAAGATATCATTGTAAAATATTATTTTCTTTCTATTTTATAAACAATTAATTATAAAATATATTTTAAATAGAAAATAATTTTATGGTAATTTATTTGTTAATAGTTGGTTCATTCCTTATTTAAAAAAGAATATTTTATGTGACGCTACAATAGTTACTATCTGACGACAGAACTTCGCGTCGTTGTCAATGGTTTTACTACCTTGGTGATGAGTGTTACCCCGTGCAGCGGTTTATCTTTAGTTATGCTATGGTACCTTTTATTCATTCTTTTCGTGGTGAACTGTAAAGACGCAAATAGATAGTGCAATATTCTATTCTTTAAACATGTTTAGAAATACATTTCAAAGTGGATTTTTGTCTATATTGTTCAGCATAGGCAGCAAACCTTTACAAATCTGGGATAAGAAAGTGAGTAAAGCATTTAAACTTGTCTACATTTATTTTACCTTGTAATTTTAGTTATTTCTTTTTAATCAAATAGAATTTTGTGGTTAACATTGCATTTTATAATATATTAGTACAAATATTATCACTATATATATACTCCTGGGTATATGCTATAATCTATACATTCATTAATTATTTGCTTATTATTTTTATAGTTGTTAATAATTCTACATTTCATATTAATTTACAGTAATTTATGCATATAATTTAACTAATAAAATCAATGTTTAAAATTAAATAAACTAAGAATTAATGCTTCATTTTTCTTAATGATAGTTAAATTTTAATAATCAATGCTCCAATAATCAACACATTTTCCTTTAAAATATTTTTTTTAAATTTATATTGACTATATTAATTAATTTTTTATTTATTAGGACCATTTTAATTTTTAATTACTTACAGAAATTACTACTACCATATTTTTCACATGAAAATAATCTTATTATTATAAACTAGTTAAAGATTAAGCACAACTAATCTTAAAAGATTAAAAATATTTATAAAGCATGATCCAAAATTATTAATATATATATAATCCATAATAATAATATAATAAATCAATTTAAGATAATAATTCATTTAAATAAATGTCTACATTAAACATATTTAATGAAGTTATAAGCATGTATATTTAATTTTATTAAAAACCTATATAAAGTAAGAATAATAAATGATCAGTTTAACAATAATCTTTAAAACTATAATAGTGATTAACTTTTTATCTAAAAAGAATATATCCATTATTTTTTATAAGAATAATTAAACCTTTTTTCTATTATATGCCTTCTCTGACCATTATTTAATTAATAAGGATTATTTCATAACCATATTTAGCCTAATTATAGATAAACAGATTTTATATTTTCATATTTTAAAAATATATTGAAGTTTAATTGAAATATTATATATAATATAAATTATATATTATAATTAATTTTTGTAATTCAATATTTTTAAAGCCTTTACATAAATTGTTATTTCTAAATAACTATATTTATTACAATTTAATATATTTTTATTCTTTTTAAATAATCTATTCAATTATAACATGTAATTGTTTACTTTAAATAATTAAATTAAAATATAAATCATTATATATACAAAATGGACCTACTACCTACTTATTATTCCAATTTATTTATAGATTCAAAAGATAGATTAATTTATACTTAATTACTGTTAATATTCTACTGTTCATAGCCATAAAAGTCAGTTAATTTTTATTCTAATTTCTAATTTCAGGTCAGAAATGGACATATCAAAAGAATAACAGATTCTGACATTCAGTCTCTTGTATTAGAAGTTATGGGAACCAATGTCAGGTATGCATTTAAATCCTTATTAAATAATTATGTCTAATATCAGATTTGTTTCTTTTCAAACAATAATTAATAATTTTATTCCTTTTTTTTAGTACAACATTCATTTCTTGTCCATCTGATCCCAAAAAGACACTTGGAATCAAACTCCCCTTTCTTGTCATGATCATCAAAAATCTAAAAAAGTATTTCACTTTTGAAGTACAGGTATGTATTGTACACATTATGAGTTGTTCTAAAAAATGTAATTTAGTTCTAACTGTTGCCTCTTTCAGATCCTTGATGACAAGAATGTAAGGCGGAGATTTCGGGCCAGCAATTACCAAAGTACAACCCGAGTCAAACCATTCATTTGCACAATGCCAATGCGACTTGATGAAGGCTGGAATCAGATCCAATTCAACCTGTCTGACTTCACACGGAGGGCATATGGCACCAACTACATTGAGACATTACGAGTACAGGTAATGGTTCACTATTTACCATTATAATTCCAGTGATTGAATTTTTCTCTTCTTATTCGAAACCTTATTTTAATTATGTTACCCTTAAAAACCAAACAAATGTCAATACTTTAATTCATTTAACTGATTCTTTGTCTCATCAAATGAATTGATTCATCAATCTTGTCTTAAGACACTCAGATATTTACTTTGATTAATGTTTAATTGCGTTCCCCTGCATGACGATTCTTTTCTATTTATGTAAACATATTTCGTTTCCTTAAAACGTTTCCCTTGATAAGGTTTACTTAAGGCCCATTACTTTGTAATGATATTCTTTATTACTCAATTGATGAATGAATTCTGTATCCTGTACTATGAACAGTTCATTTAAATATCTCCCTTTCTCTTCGTCCAGATCCACGCCAACTGTAGGATCAGGAGAGTGTACTTCTGTGATCGCCTTTACTCCGAAGATGAATTGCCCGCAGAGTTTAAGCTCTACCTCCCAGTACAAGCCAAAGGAAATACCCAAGGGGTCAAGATGTAGTCTCTCAACACACTACGTTATGCCGCCCATTTGAACTCTAGACCTCTCGCTATCTATTATCTTTGATTTTTGCCACGACGGTACAGCTGCTCTTTATTCCGTCCCCCTCTGTCAGATTTTTCAATCAATCTCCATTTGTATACTTATCGTCCGCACACAAGCTACCCCCGTCCAATTCCATTACACTACCAGAATCATGTGAAACGACTGATTTAATACTTTTTACTAATTTTATTACCTATGTACTACTGATGTATGCTAATATATATTTTCATATGCATACTTCTGTAATATTAACCAACAGTAATTATTTCTTGTTTAAATGATCAGTGTGACACCCAAAATGTTGAATATCGAAGTATTTGTCTGTTTCAAACTTTAATAATTGTGACCTTTTATAGATTACCTATATGTGATGTCGTTCAATGTTACCTGTATAGCTAACAACTGTAAAAAGAAATTGTTCCAGTTTCGGTAAAGTCCTTGCCAATCCTGTATCTATATTAATATCTTTTGTCGATTATCTGTAACTATAAGTGATATTCTACTAACTAATTTTTCGACTCTAATAGGTCTTTGATTTTATGGGTTTGTCGTGAGGGCAACCGCAAATTGTACATATTAATTCTTCTTACCATATTGTTATTGAAATACATATTATGTTAACTTTTACGATAATCTATGTTTTCGCACATCGAGTTAGATATATTTGGGGTTATCAATCGTTTAATAGTTCTTTGTTTGTTTTGTATTATTATGAATAATCGTAGCTTGAAGAATAACTTTATTTCGTTTAGTAATTAAAAAATACAGTTCTGAAATTCATGTCAAGTAGTTAACGGTTATTTTATTGTAACTATAATTTATAAATCAAACTTTGGCATCTTTCCTTTTTCTGACAATTGAACGTGCCTTTTAGTAGAGCATAATGTATAGAGTTTAAGCCTATAGATAAAAATATGCTTTTTGATTGTTTAAAAGCGCTGTATATACTAAAAATATAATTAAAATACATTGGCGCTAACTCGTTACTTCCTCCAAAGATTCCATTACAAAATTTATTAGATCGTTAAAAACATATTTAAGTAACTATTCATTTCAACATAAATAGACATTTTTTATTTAATTTATTTTTTGAAAAATTTAAAGAACTGTTCATATAAATAGGATTTTAATAAAAAAGTTTTACATTTGATTAAAAACGATCGAGGCATGTTGACCATCAATGGTTATTATCCAAAGCATATCATGATAAAAGTATAATAATAATGATCATAATGTACATTAAAAATATAGCATTTTGGATATATTAATTTATTTTAAATAAAAAGATGCTTTTTGACAAACAGAATTTTGTTGAAAATTGATTGTACTTAGTATTGAGTCATATGGTATATATTTGAACTATATTTGAACCAATAATATACATTCAAAAAATGTTACGTCTGAAGGTCAGTGAACAGTTAACTAGACAATCATCAGCCCCCGTTCTGATAGTGCCCGTTCCTACAACCCGTCAAACTGGGGATCCCGCCTTTTCTAATGCTGCACCACAACTATGGAACTCGCTTCCATCATCCTTACGCCAAATAACAGATCTCTCGTTTTAAGGAAAAACTAAAGACACATTTGTTTACTTTTTAATTCAACCTTACATTGTTCCATTTTGTATTTTCTTTTCAGCGCTGCGGACACTGTATTTCCATTTTGTTAGCGCTATACAAATATACAAACATTATTATTATCTTATTTATTTATGAATATTTCAGCACATTTATAAAAACAGACACAGATATTTTATATTCTTGTAACTTGACATTTAATTTATTAATTCATTAATTAACAAGTAAATTTGCAATCGGCCTTACCTATAATATCCCGTTTTCAGGTGATACCAAAATATTATTTAAAATGTCTCTTCAAGTTATTTCTTAGATATGAGGATTAATCCTAAATTGAGAGGTTCGTATTTTGGGAGCGAGTCTGAGAATAAATAAATATCTAATCAACTTAGAATAAAATCGCTGCTTTCAAAATTTAAAAAAAAAATTTAATAACATCTTCCGTTCGTCAAACAAAAGTATTGATTTAACTGACAATTCATAGAAATATTGTTTTAAGAAATTAGATTTGAATAGAACGGAGGCAACGGTACCATTTATTTTCCCCAGACCACTGACGGTTAGATGATCAAATATTATGAACAGAATTATCAAATTAATGAAGCAACTATATAAAGAATAGAAATTACAATTTGACGTCTGTAAGTGCTTTGGAAAATTAAGTGCTTTGGAAAATAATTTTTCGAATATTTTATATATTCTCAGATTTTTAAATAGCATGCGAAGCAATAAATCATATAGGAACACCATTTCATTTCTGACACTGATGCTTATTGTCGTATTGTTATTTTAAAATCGGTTAAAATAAGATGACCCCCGCATATCACCTGCACACCGTATTAAGAATTAAGCGGTCACTCCACTATAAAAGCATTTCAGTTTTTAAAAATACATACCTTACATACTCTTTTTGAAAATACGAACTTAAATAAAAATATCTTCTGCTATCAATTTTTTTTATTTTTTATGATTTACCCGAAAATCATGGTTATCTCATGAAATATACCATTGGTAATAAATAGAACCATAGGTTAGGCTATGCACGTTTGTCAGAAATAGAATGCACCTTTTAATAGCGCAAACATCATACGAGTTCTCACACTCTGTACAGTAGTAGGTAGCATAGCTACGATGCTAATGGTTACAATCTAATAGAAAAAAGCAGTTGTCAGCGAGCCAAACAATCCATTTCTGTGGTTGTTATGGTGCAGGGGGGAAAGGGGGGTGACTCACGTTGTTATCGATACAATTAGTAGTTCTGGACAACGCTTGCCTACGCTGCGCCAGAGAAATAGAGTCTAGATTTACTGAGAAAGCCTGATGTGCCATCTGTATTATGGCCAATGCGGATAGTTCTTTAATATATGATTAAGAGCAGCTTCTTGTATATTATATATGTAGGTACTTCTTTGAAGCTGATTCTGCTGTATACTGTAGAACTATTGTCACCCCATTAAATTAAATATAGAGTAGGTTATAAACAGCAACACCGGAGGTGAAATCACGGAGTTTTCCTTATTCATGATTGAACGTAATTTCTTAATTGTTGAACAAAAGAATTACTTAAAACGTATGGTATAAAATGACTGATTAACTGGTGTATTTATAAGTATATCTATGATCGCATCGTTGAGTTTGTGCGATGAAGAGTATGCGTATATGAAGTGTCTTTCTGATTAAGTAAGTTGCTAAATAGCTAGTTATAATTTATACTGATACAGTGGAAAACTTCTACTTTCACCATTCAATTGTCAATCAGTGAACAAGTTTTAGTACACGTCCAGTGACAGATTACAAATTTGTTTGAGTACCAAATTCAATTGTTGAATGCTGTAATTTAAAGCCACGATAACAATTATAGGAAGAGATATGCGCGTGAGATTTTAGTTGCAAATTTTGAGCAAGGAGGAAATGTATATTCGTATAGATCCTAAGAATAATAATTCGTAATTTACTGATATAAACTAATTTAAAATATATTAAACGCAATTGACTAAGGATAATGTATGTTTGTTTTTCAATTAATATTATAGGTTAATATATGTTAACTTACACATAAAGGGAATATTAGTAATACAATTCATAACAATTTTTTTCTACAGACTTAGAAATATGTTAGGCTAATTAAGGTATATTTAAGTGTTGCTCTATAATTTCTTTAATAACTATTCTAATATTTTATTTTAATAAGTATAATAATAATGATTACATATTTAGTTTCAGACCATTGTTAATTCCCCCAATTTTCAAACAAATTTCAGGTTTATTGTTTCCAGTATTGTCTATTATATGGAATTTATTTCAACTATCACATGTTACTCGATTTTTTCGCTAAAAGAATTAAAATAATTTTCATTGCTGTTTTATAATTTTATATTAGTATAAAATCATTTTATTTTGTTTACAGTTCGGCCTATTTTTACGCCGCCAGTCTGTTATAGAATTATTTAACTCCTGAATAAATGTATAACTATTATAAAAATAAGTATAAGTTATACTACTCATCATATACAAGTAGAATGTAATTTTAAAAAGTTCTGTTGAGAATTAAAAAGTATTGGAAAATATTTAAAAAAATAATATTTACAATATAGATTTACCATTAGAAATTGGAAGTTTAAAAAAATTTTTTATATATATATATTTATTTCTGTTGATTTAAATCTTTAAAATATATCGATGGAGTTTCAGACCATATTCTGATATATAATTATTATATAATGTAGAATAATAATTGATAATTATTAAAAATGGCATGTAGAGTAAAATAAAAACACTTTATGAAATAAAAATAACCTCCCCCAATGCTGAATCAGGCGAGGGGCTATGTCTTTTCTGCTATTATATTTCTCTGGCCAACGTTTCGATTGGTATTTGCGAAAGACTGCTGGACGAGTATTATATTAAATCAATTTAAACTCATTAACTAGACAAAACCAGCAATTTTAAGGATTTTTTAAATTACTTTATTTTAATTTTTTAAATTTTTTTATTTAATATTTTATGATCAATAGATATTTACTCTTCATTGTACCCAAACGGCATTGAACATCGATATTTTTAGATATAAAAGGTCCCAGTTTATCAACCAGGCGTTACAGAACGGTTTCGATCTTGTGCCGTGGATCGACCTTGCAATGATGACAGCCAAGAGGTCGAAACCCTCTGTGACAGTGGGGCTTTGTTTGGTTGATAAACTGTGACTTCTTCTGCTTACCTGCATGGAACAACTCGCCTTATACATAACATGTTTTATCATAGGTGTATCCAGGCTTAAACAATTGCTAATTAAAATAATAATTCAGTGAATCAATCAATTGTTCAATAATAATAAACAGTTTTATAATGAAATAAAAATAATTTGAAAGTAAAGGCATACATTTTAATTACAAAATGCTCAATATGTTTCAAATTGATCCACATCCGACAACAAAAATATATAACAATCTATTAACACATGCATAAAGCACCAAATTTTTATATTTATTTTTTTGGTTATAATTTTCGTTAATGTTTAGTTGTGTTAATAGTCTAATAAGTTAGTCGATCGCACAATTTGGGTAATTGGTGGTGCATTCATGAAATCATCAGCTGAAAAACATACGAAATAAACAAATTAGCAATTAAACATCAAAAAACTGTTCAATTTATTGGTTAACTCGATATTGATATATTCACATAAGTAACTCAGTGACTCGTTTTGATGAATTTGGAACTTTTTCGATGAATTATAATTCTGTGTGAGACATTTGTAAATAAAAAATTATTTGTTTTATTTTTTTGTACAAAGTTATCAGTTCAATATTGAATTGAGATTGTTAATTTATCTGATATTTAGACTTCAACAAAAGACCGGTTAAACAGAAAGCATTTTATTTTTATAGAAAGTCTGGA
>JAUZNC010003085.1:0-24621 GCA_034780395.1 Vannuccia rotundouncinata | reverse complement strand
GTTAATTTATCTGATATTTAGACTTCAACAAAAGACCGGTTAAACAGAAAGCATTTTATTTTTATAGAAAGTCTGGAAGGAGAATAAAAGTATTTTAATATTAAAATTAAGATAAATTAACGCACAAATGTGTTACATGCATTACATATTTTAGTCATAAAAGTTATGATAAATATAATTATTGTGCCAATGTGTAAATATTCTCACCTTTTCCTGAAACTTTGACTGGGCACAAAATCCGATTATTGCTTCTCATTAGTTGAATTCGCAGGTATATCTGGCAACTTTTCGACACGTACGTCTGATTATTGGACCATCTCTGGTTCAACCGCTGTGTCTATAGCGCACTCCCCAAAGATCAAATAGATGTGCCGGCCTCAACCAATTATTTTGAAATCTTAAATTAACCAATTTTTTATATAACATTTTTGTTATCAATATAATAACAACCTACAGTATGTCCCATAAGTTACAACGACATTTTATAAAAGTGTGTGCATAGATTTTTAAAAGGCACACCGAAATTTAGTCACGTGACCTTGAAAATTTAACATAATATACCTAAGGATGTCTAGTATTGCTAATTTGCCAACCTCTTCAAATCAATAGTGGCAAACAATAACCACAAATTGCATCATCTTCTACCAGAAAGAAAATGCACAAAGTACACACTGCGCAAAACCTCCTTCAACACTCGCGCAGTTGCAACCTACGACTTGAAAAACTTCACTTCAAGAAATGTTATCAATAAAAATTATCTTTGAGTTATACCAGTGTGACTGACAAATTTTTATTCTGTTAAACATGAACCACACCTAAACTAACCATGTAAATTATATACTCCTTTTTCTATATTCTATTTTTCTCTTTATTAAATGTTCCCATAATATCGAACTAATTTCTGTACGTTATACCTAATCCCGGACATTTACATTATTATTATTATTACGTATAATGGTACTTAATCTGTTTCATTATACTTACAATACTCATTTGCGTTTTGTCAAATGTTTTAAATATACATTTTTATTATTATGTAAACTTTGGTATCGATCGGAGATTTCCATATACCACAATGACAAACCCTGACACGGCAACATTTTTGACATGTATTTTTGCAAAAAATGGGTATGTTTTATAAAAACATGAACTATATATTTGAATGTAGAATATTAACGAATCTAAATATGAATAATTTTATTATATTCATTTGTAACTTTAATCTTTTGGATATTCTTTTAAAAAATGAAATTTTTTGGAAATGTTTAACTTTTAACAGTTTACACATTTATTTTAATAATTATAATAGGTAGAAGTAATTAAAGTAATTTTATTATAAAACTCTATTTTAATGTATATACCTACATGAAAATTTTCGAAATTATTACAAAAAACGCAGTTTGGATTTGAATTTTTTAATTGCAAAGTATTTTAAAATACATTTTCCGTATAAATCAATTCGTTGGGATCTTTTAGTTCTGCATAATTGAAAAACAATATTATATAATTATTTAAAGGAATGTGAATAAAAAATATACAGAACACATTTTAGCAACAACAAAAAAGAAAGAAAATTCGATCATTTGAAACAAAGATTTTAAATCACTTCTAACGCAAATAATATCTCACGTTCTATGCACGAAAATGTCAACAATTTAATGATGTACTAAGTCTGACCCTCTTCTGCCACAACAATCCTCTCGGTTGTAAATAACAAGTTTCTCATCCAAATAGTTGCCTCCAAATCAATATGCCACCTCCTTGTGTGAGTCTTCTATAATAACGTCGAATATGCGACCATCAACGGCTCGACTTGACTCATCTTCATAACCAGTTCTGCTCTGAGAAGTTCGTGAACGGCCCGAGGCTAGACAAATGAAGGATTTTCACAATATATCAGAAGCTCTGATTATTTAAAATTGTAAATCTCATCAGTCATCAGAGTATTATATCACAATATTTTTAAATTTATTGTGATAATTCAAATAACAAGATGTTGCCCCACTGTAAAGGAAAAACAGTTTTAAAATAAATTGTTATACAATTACGCATTTTTCACAACAAAATCATTTTTAAAATTAGAATATATTATTATTCAAAATGACATTGTTGAAATTAATTCTTATTTAAAATGTTATGGAGTGATTAGATAATGTCAGACTTTATAAAATACTACTGTTAAATTAGCAGTAGAATTATGTTTATATTGTATTTCACTTAAATAAATAATTGTTGTTTTATGAGTATTCCAAAATGAAAAATAATAAAATATATTTTGTTTTATAATATGAGAAATATATGGCAGCCGGAAGGGTCCAAAATAAAAAATTACCCCCGATAATAGTGAAATTATCGTATTTACAACACATATGGCGATATCTGTTGATACATTTAGGATAATTACACATGTATAAAATTTCTTATTAATTTAACACATTTAACAAAATTCCCAAAAAAGTATTTGTTATAAATTAGTGCAGAGTTGCTCCATTATTAAAGCGAATTAGAAATAGCCACCGAACACATAGTATAAATTCAACGTTATTCAAAATATTCTGCAAAATACAGGGTGTATCGAAATTATGTGTGCATTTTTTAAAATAATTTTCAAAATAACGATTTTTACTAAATTCCAAAAAGTCTTTTGGTTATTACAGTATAAACTACATTAAAACCTTGATCATTTAGTAGAAAATGTGCAAAGATTTCTTTGTAAAACATTACATTTTATTTCTCTATTAATAACATCCTTCTGTATCAGCAATAAGCTGTGAATCTTTCAGCAACTTCAAAAGTGCTTTCAACATCATCATAGTTGATCATTTAGAAATTGTTCCAGATCTCTTTGTTGGCGAAATCCAGGCGATTTCTAAATAGACTCCAGTCTGGGGAAAATGAAGAGGTCGCGACCGGTCGCTGAGATTTGTATTAGGTGAATAAGCTTTGTCAGAAACTCTTTTGTCAAAGTAGAAAAATATTGCCGAGCTTTATCGTGGATAAACTGCATGTTCTCCAGAGGTAATGATTCTTTTGTGGTCATTTTATGAGAGAATTCATTGTATTCTTCAGAATCAACTGTCCACAACCTTCGAGAAGTGCTCACCTCTTAGAGAAACAGCCTCAATGACATCACCTCCCTTTATTGGTAGAACGCTTAGCAATTTTCTTCCTATTCCCATCAGGGCCAAACCATGAGCCTATATTACAATGAGGCTGCAATTTTCTGTAGTAAAACCACTTTTTTCAATTACTTTTTTGCATACATATCATAATTAATGACAATTATTATACGTATTGTAAAAATTGATTAAAATTAAATGCTATTTATTGACGATTTTAGCCGACATATTTGCGAATCATGAAAAATAAATCTCAATAAGAAATCAATGGGCAGTTAAGTTCCTTTTGCTTTTGGTCAAATGCTTAGATCATTTTTTTTTCACGATAGATTGGGTCAAAAAAAGGGTCACGTGAATTTTTGGACCGGTGTATTTTCGGGATTTTGTATATCTCAGGCGACACACACACACACACATACTGATTACCATGCAGAGTAATTGCTGCAGAAACTTTAAATCATTCGATGTTACAATTATTGTAGCGATTGTGTTTCATAGGAAATATACAAAGAAAGCTAAACATTTGAGAATAAACGGATTATGATACTTTTGCTCCCCCCAGCTTTATAGATATGTAATGTTAATAATTAATTTAGGTAATACCAATTAAATTTAATAAATATTCAAAGTTAGTCTGTCCTGACTTTGAAAAGCTTTTTAGTACAAAAAGAAAATTAAATTAAATAGGTATAAACATCAGCATCACATTGGAAAATAACAGTTATTTTAATTAAACTAAAACCCGAAGATATTGTAATTTCTTAAATTAAAGGAAAATAAACTAAATTAAAAAACCTCCCATTTCGAGGATAAACCTCCTTTTCACAGATATTTATCAGATTGAGTCATTTAAAACGATATAATTGCTTTATTCCAGTGCGTGAGATTGATCAATAAAAATATGTTCAACATGATTTTAGAGTAATATATTCAGCGCACCTTATAGATACTCAAATAAAATCTTGCAACAAATAACTCCTACCTATAGGAGTTCCTTTTATAACTTTCGAAAGGTTAATTAATGTATATAATGAAAATATGGATTTTATATTCAACCAACATTTAATTAAATTTGAAAGGGACCCTTCTATCTGTTATTATTATAAGTTTCAAAGATAAAACAAAAAGAATTTTAAATAGCTACCAACCTACCTACCTAACTATTGTTTTTGTTCTAAAATGTCGAATATAGAATAGAGAGAAAATAGATTGAGAACAATTATTTAATGAAAATAAACATGAAATTAATAATGACCTTTATGATTTTCAACAATGAAGAATGAATGAATAGTTTCAATGTGGATTTGTCATTGTAATCTGTCGAGTAGGTATATTGTAATACATAACGATTTGGAACTAACAACAATTTAATACCATGTTAAAAAATATAAAACATTACACATGGTTGATAATTCCATCTGTTATCAAACTGTATTTGACAACAATATTGCAAATTCTTCAACCAAAATAAAGTTAATGATTACAAAACTCTAACAAGTCAAATTCATCTTTTTTCATGTCATGAAATATCTGTTTTGAAGACGAGATATAATCTTTCATATTCACAAATTGAGATACCTACATTGGGAAGACTTACATGCAATTTGTAAAATATTTAAGGTAATACAATTATATAAATGCTTCAATAAATAAATTACGCAGTCTGAAAATGTTGCCATTAAATGTTCACAAATGTTAAAATTTTAAGCAAACAAAATATTGACTAAAATAATGAATATTTCTAAATTTTTTCACCATTATAATTATGACCAATTAAATTTTTTTTAAAGTTTCTTTTAGGATATTTCGTTTGAGGTTCGCATTAATTATATAAACAATGTACAAAATTATGTACCAAATTGTATATTTGTAATGAAATTATGTACGAATGTTTTATGTTGAATAAAATAGCTTATGATAATTTACTTTTAAATTCTAAATAGTTGCTAAAATTAAAAACCATTTTATACATAATAATATAATGCAATGTTCTGTATTCAGTGCAGTTTAAGTAGACACATTTCATGAATTATAGAGAAATATGATAAAAAGTGACAAAAGAGAGAAAACTATTGGTAACCACTGGGATGTTCTACATAGCAAAGAACTTGCACTCCCATGAGGAGACGATTGCTTAGAGGATTGGAGCACTCTGATTGGTTGAGCGTCTCTCAAGGTCATTGTGCGAGTCGAGACTGCGTTTGAAGCTGAAAAAAATATTTCACCAAAATGATTTTTTAAATGATGCTACAAATTTCTTCAAGAAATTTTTGAATTTATATTTTTCTTACAATCTCATTTATAATATTAAATTTAAAAAAATAATGACAATCATTTATATTCTTTCAGTAATCTTTCTTTACAAATTTTCCATTTGATTTCTCTCAAACTTCACTTTCGAAATCCGTCCAACTTTGGTCTCTCAAACTTTAAACTCGCGTGTGTTAAGTCTTTGTTTATCACCGTTTTTTCTTTTAATAAAAATCTGTACCTATCTATAGAATCTATCTTTTTCCGAAATAATATCTATCCTACTCCAAATTCTTTATCATCTAATTCGTTTCCCCTTTTATGTTTTTATATATTGAACTTAGATAATATGAAAAACAGAATTACACTGAAAACTATCCAAATAAAATTGGGAGGTTAATAAGTTATAATTTGTAAAGCTTTCAAATATATAATTACAAAGCATACCATTACCATGCAATGAAATTTGTATTAATCAAGCAATAAGGATTATATAATGAATAAAATTTTGCAAATGTAAACCTGGGAATAAAATACAATTAAAGTTGAATAAAAACATCTTCTGTATAAAATTAATTGCGAATCATTTTATACTTCTAATGTATAATTTTACTTTTATCTCCCTGACACACTGCGCATTGCGCAATATAAGCATAAAAATGTAATTTGAATTATAATATTTTGATTGAATCGAATAAAAAATCAATAAAACATTTTTGAATAATTTTGAAATGGTAACTTTAATGCACACTTTAAAAGAATTATATTATTACATGCACAATGCAGCTGTAACATGCAGAAGTGAACTCAACTCTTAACGATATTTTTAATGTTGTAATTACCCTGGCTAACTTATTTATTAAATTTTTAGAAGTGCGTAAATCAAAAAAGATTCAAAAATTCTCAATCATGACAAAAATTGAACAAACCGTCTCCAACTTTTCTGTCCCTTTCTAGACCTGACAAAACAACACAATCAGATGAATGATTCTGATAAAACATTTTGTCAAATAATTCAATGTTAAAAATGTCTCTTTTTCAACTCATTCGTTACATCAGTTTTAAATTTTCAATAATCTAATTAACAGACGAAAAACTTAATTATAATTCCGTTATTCGCTTATCTTCCACATCCATTCTTTAGAAAGAGATCAATATACTTTAATCAATGTCAAATCGATGATATAGAGAGGACCCACCTATGACAGCCAAGTCTATCCTGGCCGACTCCATCACCAATCCACTGGACGGCTTCTTCAGACAGAGCCACTGCCCTCCATGTCTTCGCTGGACCAGGTCAATATGCAGTCTGCTTTCGAGAACATTGCCCTCGAGCCAGCGATCATAGATCCGCACAGACTCGCGAATGTCGGTGTATTGTCGGACGCCTTTGTTGTACCACTCGACATGAGCAAAAGGATCCCTCTTAGCATCCAGGCTGGAGTAGACGACCTTGCAGGTGAAGCTCGTGGACTCCCCAAAGAAGGCCACGTCGCTCCCGGTGAGGTCCACTTCTAAACAATTCCACAAAACACAAAAAGAGTTTTGCTGTAATAAAATTCTTATTATCTTATTTTGTTTTGAGTTTATTTAGAGGCTCCAACTTCTATTTTAATTATTTAAATTTATGCAAATAAAATTAAAACAACCACGTTATTACCTACTTTAATTATTCGATAAACATTTTATAATATATGATAGAGGATCTGCGTGTGGGAACAATCGTCCGCAAACTTTACAGGGGGTGCTAAGAAGTCCTTTAAGGAAGGAGAAAGTTTTTACCCAATGCAAAGTAGAAGTGTTCATTACAAATCTATTGACACTACTGACCTTGAAGCGTATTAATATGATTATTTAACAACACTATTTTGGAGACTATATAAAAATTATTTATTTCATTAAAGTAATAATTTTTAAGGATAAGTTATTTAAAAATTTATATTTACACAGTTAAGTTTTATTTTAAAATATATTTTTTGAACTTTAAAAATGAATTTTCTTTTATAATTGAAACATATTACTTGAATGTGGACATGATGTATATATATATTATACATATACACTTATGAACAACAATGAATCCTTGAAAGAATTATTATCAGACAAAAGGTAGTGCATTATACATTAGTTGTAAGTATTGTTAATAAGTTTAATTAAGAATAAAGAATTTATACGATAAAAAATAGCAAACGGTATAGTGTATTAAATCGATAAATTAATTTTATTGTCTAAACATACGCTAAAGAAATATTATTTAGCATTTGGGATTCAAATACTTCCATTTTATTTTGTTAAATTGATTGACATTTTCTATAGCAAGGTTGAATTGATGATATTCCTGCGACCTTAAATATTGGGGATAATATGGTGTATTAATATTATTTGATTAAGAAAAGGGCAATTTGTTTTAATTTTAAGGTACAAAGATATATTTAGTACGAAAATATTTTGTGAAAGTAAAAAAAAAATGACTTGCGCAGTCTTCAACGAACTATGTAAAATATCAACTTAATTTTTCGAATGCAATACAAATAGAATAAATGTGAATGAAAATCTAATCACATATACGTTCAGTAAGTAATTCAAACAGAATCATTTTTTTAAGAAACGCAAAACAGTAGAAAATATTTTTTAGACGAGAAATAATTAAATATCAAAATAATAATCGTGAATATTTTTAAAACTTGATTTTTTCGGATGTTATGGAAAAGCAGCAATTTAATATTTACTTTTTATTGGCGGTGGCGACAATATTTTGGAAGGATCAGGAACGTCGACCTGATATCTTTCGGGAACTGAAATAAAATAAATTTATTATACAAAATAAAAAGTGCATCACAAATAAAAAGCAGACAAAATAGACAACATTGAATCCGTTATAATGTATTAATAGAGTGAGAATCCGTTAGAAAGAAATGCAAACATTAGTCACGTCTTAGAAATTATGAAATAAAATGTTAGTAGTATGGGATGGATATATTTAGCTCATGACCAATCATTCCCCCCCCCACTTTCCACAGCCAAAAAATATTTTAACATATATATAATAAGTTATTGATATCTGATGAACACGACAAGGATATCAGTAATTACTATATAGCATATGGAGAATTCCAATTTACGATTAAAAACTTTTAATTAAATATAGTTAATGATACCTGACGAGCACTTATTGACTTTTATCAAGATAGTGATGGATTTAAATAATTTGAATGGCTAATAGTACTATATAGCATATGGAGAATTTGATTTGTCTATTATCAAATTTTGTAAATATCCCTAAATGTTCCTAAATGTCCACATTTAAGATATTTAAACAAATTTTATATACATTTAGCACATTTTAACACATTTTACCAACATTTACCTAATTCTATCATTGCTAAATTCTTTTAAATATTCTTAAAAGTTCCTAAATATCCTTAAAAGTTTTAAAATATACTTAAAATCCCTAAATTATTATGTTATCTACATTTAACAGATTTTAACGAAATTTTTAAACATTTAGTACATTTTAACATATTTCAGCAAATTTTGACAAATTTAGGATTTTCAAAAAGTACATGAAATTTTATAAAAATACATACAAGCGTTCAATTTATAAAATCTTCTTCAATTGTTTTAAATTTGAGAGAACTGCCATAATTTTGAGAAAATTGACCTTATTTATGGAGATTTCCCTGATTTGAAGAAGATTACCTCGAATTTAAAAAGACTGCCCATACTTGCTAATAATTTAAAAGTAAGAAATTAATTAATTCTTAATAAAACTACATTGACTTTATTGCTAAGACATGATAACACAACATTTTTAAAAGGCATTTTCAATTAAAATCTGATGACATGAGACTCTTTAGAAGTGACGGTTGCGATAATTCATAGTCTTTAGCTGATTGATCTACTAGCGACTCGGGAGGTCCAGACAATTGGTTGGATAATTTTTATCCGTCAGTCTACAGCATAACGAATCAAGTCCGATACGTTCGAATTAATATATTGCAGTAATAGACGAGCCCTAGTTCTGCAATACTTGGGAAATGATTCAATTGTTTTGAAAACAAGATTTAGTGGTTGTGGACGTGGTGGTGTCGGCTCTGGTGATGGAGGCCCTTGTTGTTCCTGTTTCTCTTCTACACGTCTACATTTTTGAATCATCTCTTGCTGCAGTTTGTAAGCATACATTTTATGCTCTAAATCTGGATCCACATTAGCAGTTTTCTTCTCCTTTTTCAGCGTTTTCATTGATTAAACAAATCGTCCAGCCTACTTTTTCTTTTAGATGCTTTTCCCCAGGTATTATGTTTGTGCGACTGTCCAGGTTGGAGATATGCATATTGAGGTTCCTCTCCTGGTAGAATTTGACTTCTAACTCTTATGTAATTAAGATTTATCTGATGCAAGTCCAAAAATAAGACCGGTTTATCACAAAATATTTGAACAAATTTTTTTAGATGTAGACGTCGAATTAAAAAAAAATTTGGTTGGGGAAGGGGGTGAAGAGTCATGAGTTAGATATGCTCATCCCATACTACTAATTTTGTCAGTGGTTTACAATGTTTAATAGTAAATTTTACATTATATTATTATTCCCCAGGTTTTATTAATGCTCATTTTTATTCATTCTTGTCAAAAATGAATTCAAGACTTTTAAAAATTTAATAACCCTTCAAATTCTTATAGATACAAAATTACTTCAAAATATTAAAAAAAAGTTATTTCACTTAAAAGAAGACTCAATAACATTTGCATCATTCAACAATTGTTCTCTTCACCTTTATATTTAATATATAATAAAACTGCGGTTATGATTGTGTAGATTGAGAAATTATTTATTATTTATTGACTAAAAAGAAAGGTCATGCGCAAAATTGAAAAAAACCTATTGTCATTAATTAAGAGAGGAAGAATTGTGAAATAAAAGTGTCCCATTTATAGGGCAGTATTGACAAATGTTATAGATATATAGAAAAGGAGATGCGATAAATTATCAATTTGATAACAAATCTTCTGAAAGAAACTGCTTTGATGGTTCCATAAGTTTGATTTATACAAAACGAGTTAACTATTATAACAATTTGGTTTTAAATTAAATTAAACTGAAGATAAAAATCATTTTAAAAACTTGTTTGAATTTATTCAGTTTTTCCGTATTTTTCAAATGTTGAAGGTTTGGAATTTTGTACACAGTCGAAATAGCTGACAGAAAGACGTATTTCATGTTATTCCCCTGAATTTAGAGACACGAATAGTCGCTTTATATCAAAATTTCTTCATGAGATATTTTTAATTAATAGCAACTGTTATGTTCTTAAAATTAAGTTGATAATTTTCGCTTTATTCTGAAGATATATAACCAAATTGTAACATTCTCTGGACTAGCTCAAAAGCTGATCCATTATCAATGAACAATACTTTAATTGAAACAATATTTATTGTTTTGTTTTAATTTAGAGAGAATATATCCGGGTTTTATGTCAGATTTTAGAATTCCTTCATTAAATATTTTTTAAATTTTAATATATAAAAACTATGCAAATTTTTGACAATACACGTCGATTGTATTTAGCTAAAAACTTCAAATTTATGTGCAGTTCTAAAATAATAATTTTAATAAAATGACCCCCATTAAAAATTAAGGGAAAAATCGAAATCCCTTCACAAAGTCAATGTATTTCTTGTGTTTAGAGTAAGGAATATAATCAATATAAGTATTATAATCAATACTGATTCATCCATTGATTTTATTGTTAATTAAGTCAACACCATTGACTTATATATTTTTTATCTAGACCGGCAAATTGACCAATATTCAATAGTAATAAACGTCCGCAGAGGAATATATCTATATCGATAATCAATGCCAAATTGATGGGCGGATGTTCAACATTAACCCTAAAATTAATGAATTTTATAAATTAATCGATTAATATTGATTGAAAACCCTTTTTAAAACAAAACTAATACCGTATATAATTGAAATACGCTCTGGACGTTTTTTGATCAGTTTGCCGGTCTAGATAAATAATATAATAAGTCAATGGTCAACACCTATTCATAATGAAGTTTTAAATACGGCTCATAGATATACAAAGTGTTATTTTTGTTCTGCTATAAAATAGTAAATCAGCACCCCACAATTAGCAAACTAGACAAATGTATTTGATTTTAAGTTATACATTTTCAAGAAACTTACCAACTATTAGCTTATATTGCCTTACGATAGGACTGACAGAATTAATTCGACAGGAATATGCTCCGCTGTCCGACAATTGTGCTTTTGAGATCGTGATTGTCCATTCCCTAGGGGGCGTTACCTTGATGGACACCCGACCGTTTTGCAGAAACAGAATGTTGCCCATCGCTATTGGATAACCGGTTTGATCGTCCTGCCAGATTACCTGCCACAAAAAATGTTTGATAACATATTACTCTATTTGTAATTTTGATATAATTTTATAACTACGATTTTTTCATAATTTTCATTTTTGATTGGTAGTTTATTTTCATTATCGTATTCAACACGGTTCCGACGGATATTGAGTATCCGATTTTGATGTTGTTACAATTGTTACAATGAAATGAAGCGATGAAGTATGATGAAGCGATGAAGCGATGAAGCGATGAAGGAGGATGAAATTTGATGAAGCGATGCCCGTACCATTTTCTTGATATTATACATTCTATTGATTTATTACAAATGAGATGTCAATAATTATAATTGATATAAAAATTCTTATTGGATTATTATAATATTCATTTTTATTAATAATAATATAATTAATGCTATAAATATAATCTTTCTAAATTAAAAATGTAAACTATCAGTTTCCTTTTTTAAATAACAATATATTATAAATATTATGAAAACGTGAAATACTAAATAAATATTTAAATTAATTAAAAAGTCATCTTACATTTTGAAAAATGATTTTTCATTTTGTATATTAAATCAAATGAATAAAAGGTATCTAATCAACTTTTTTTAAAAAGTTTCTTATATAATGTGCAAATTAATATAATTCCTATTAAATATTCCTTATTATGAAACTATATATTTCGTAACAGTATATTTCCAATCCATCAAATTCATCAAATTCCTCTAATTCCTTTTTTATTTTCTATCTTTTTTTAATTATGCACTGTTGTATGAATTTAACTTGAAGTTAACACCTCTTTACACCAATTTAAAAACCAATCTGAATTATTATGTTACAACTCAAAGCCAGACAGGAATCTATATATTCAATTACTTCGAAACTTTAAAGAAATATTTGTAATACAAAAATATGATTATAAATATCGGTAGACATGTTTAAAATATTTTAAGTATTTTGCATAGAAGAAATGATTTTTGTAACTTTAAACATGCGAATAGTTTTTACTTAATCTTTACAAAAAATAGTTTTATAATATATCTACATTTAACACTAACATCACCTCCAAAACGGGCAAGAAATGTTTTCTCTTTCTAAAGCCTTGTGAAACAATTTGAAGAATTAAATATTAATGTGAAACTATTCTATGAAAAAATTTAATAATTTTCGTGCAAAACTTATCATCTCACTTAAAATTAAATACAAGCATAAAATATCTTATATCTTTTGTATCACGTGTGCCTTGTTTCAACAGAAATCATTTCCGAATTTCGAAATTTAATTAGCGATATAACTAGAAGAATGTACAGTTGTGTAATTATTACATGAATCAGTACAATGCAACCAAAATCTTACAGAATAATAGTTAATAGATTATTTCGAGTAAAAATTATTGAAATGAGTTGAAAAGTTATTATGTTTTGGCATTTTAATAAACAGGAACTACCAACAATTTTTGATTAAAAAGAATTTGAGGGTATTCTTTTTTCTCTAAATAAATTTTTACTATTTAGACGAAATATTAATATTACTGGAGCAAAATTTTATCAAATGAAACATTCAAACATCGTCTTAACACTTTCGAATATTCATTAACCGAAACAAATTAATATTGGACTTTTAATACATTAATTCAATGCTCAAACAAGTTCCACTTTGAAATCCTCAACTTAATATTCTGGTCTTTCAAAATCAAAATAAAAAAAAACTTTATTTATTTATATTTAATATTTAAATTGTTAGAAAAATTAGAATTCTATTCGTGTCAAGTGAGGTAAATGGATTGGAGAAATGAGCAAGTTTATTTAAGAAAAAATATATCGGCTCAGATGCCGTTGAAACAAGACCAAGAAACCTTTTGATCACTTGTCAAGATGTTGAACATATTTGCAATAATAAAACCAACTATCAAAAAGCTAGTGTAGAATTCAAAAACTTACTTCAGCCGAATGGATATAATCAGATAAAACTCAATGAATTTGCAAGAAAAGCACGGGATATAAGTATATATTTGAAATATACATTCATGAATGAAAAAACTACACATACTGACATACTACACACATATTCATCAAAGAAAGAAACCTCACAATTAACAGAAGTAAGGGAGATAGCCATTAATATGAATACTGGTATACCAATACATGAATTGATACATTTAGTTAAATATATACACACCATTTAGAAAGCATAAATAGTCAAGTGAATAACTAACACACTAATACCACCCAACACACAAGAAATGGGATCTACCGATACTTGATCTAATGCCAAGGATCCTTGTAAACTGCGTAATTATACAAATCTATATTTATGAACCTTTTAATAATAAAACTAACGTTACATATATTCATAACTCTAATATACGAAAATCAAACCGATTCTATCAACCAGAACTAATGAACACTATGATGCCATCTGTACTAATACAAACATAATCGCATTTAAAAACAAAATACGAAGTGATTGTATTCTCAATATCCCCTTTATAAATAACGAACATTCCGCAAATACCCTCACCAGCACTCATTACAAGAATGATAGACCGTGCAAGGGACTACCTTCATCGTCTCATTACAGAAGCAATGTAAATTAATAAAAACAAGCCTAATATTAAAAAAGATTTAGGCTGGAACACTTTATCAAAATAACTTCATCTTTTGATTAAAATAATTACTATCTCATCACATATTTCAAATAATTATATAATCATTACTATTTAATATAACCATTGAGATAACTAAATATCTATGATACAAATTTTAATTAAAATTATTTAAAATTATTTGAATTCTATATAATATGATACATACATTGTAATTAATATTTAAAACTTTAATGTGAACACGAAGTAATGTCGAAAATTTATTTAATAAAGAAGTTGATAATCAAATAAAATTATTTTATTTATTTTTAATTATCTTCGAAGACATGATTAATAAAGAAATATTGTTAAAAATAGATTATCTTCTATCGATAACTTTTCAAATGTATAAATTATGATTACAAAGAAAATTATTTTGAATATATTTAAATATTAATTTAAAGTTAACATTATTCTGAATTATCCAATTCTAATTTTAAAACATAAAATAATAAGATTTAAAATTTAAAATTTATCATTATATAATTTATTGATTTTTAGACAAATTACAATTGAAAATGGATAAATTAAGATATTTATTCTTTAACAAAAATATATTTATCTACAAAATAAATATACATGTAACATCAAATATTTTAAAATAATCTTATATGCTATTTTATCGGTTATTTTTACAATCCCCCAGCCAGCTATAGTGTTGTTGTAGACAATCATCTTTCAATTCGGTTAATTCCTAATTATCGTAATATATAATTCAGTATTTCCGCTTTGCCAATTTTGCCATCGAAATTGCGGACATAACTCTTTACTATGCCCACAAAAAACACAATCCATCATCTTTCCAGTTTGTATTTTCGTCAACAGCCGCATAGAAAACACATTTCTAACAAATTTATCATTATTTCACGTCTATACGAGATTTTTGGAAAATTCTCCAATGGTCATAGATTTTGATTGTCTGCAAACAGATTTCTCTTCGTCTCTACCTTTATCTAGCTCTAACTTATTAATTATAACTATCGAAAAAGTCCTCAATATATTATTTTACATTCCTTCTTTTTTTTTACAATATCCACCTTTTTGACTGAAAAGTATCCATTTGTGAGATCAGGATATATAGAGAGAAATCAAACTCATTTTAACAGAACGACGGAGACATGGATGCTTAATGTATGAATATTTTATCCTCAGTCACGAACAAATGATCAGATATTAACAGTTCAATCACTTAATATTTCTAAATAAAAATAGTTGGTCATCATTTTCATCAAATGCAAATAAATATAATGAATGTTTTCTCACTTACAAATACATATAAACAACATTTCACCACAAAAATGTCTCACTTTGCTCTTGAAATCAGTCAATTTATTTAACCTCTTCCCAGAACATATTGTTGCACTATTTTGAACTCAAAGAAGACGAATTGTTCTCTCCTATTTAAAATAGCGAAATAAATACACGATTTTATTTAACAAAAGTAATATAACTAGAATTCATCCTTCTATAAGCGATCTGAAATCAATAAAGGGAACAGATTTATCTAAAAGGTTTTATAATGGGGTGTAAGTTAGATTCTGTATTTAAACATTTCACAGTTATAAAGAAATAAATGTCACGGGAATATAATGCTTTCCTTAAAAACTTTATACAAAAAGTTGTAATCTAAAACCTTTTATTGATCGATGTTATATCAATGAAATCTTTTTACTGCTAAATTATTTTTGTATTTCAATCTTTTTATTTAAAAGATTTAAATACGGCTCGGGAGAAATTTAGCATTTAACTGAGTATACTCTGTTTGCTTAAATGCACTGAAATTATTCTTTTAAACATTCTAACCATTGGCTATCGGTTAATAAAATAAACCTAAAAATAAGTATTAATGAGTGACCCAAAAACGTATTTTTGTCCTAGAAATTTTTCTAACATTTATTAGATCGATTTTATTCCCGCCTCTTAAGATTTTAGTCTAAGTGCCGAAATATGTCTGGAAGCCTTTGTAAATATTTACAACGATGCAAATTTTTAACGAAATGAACCATTTAAACACAATTAAAAACAACAAAATTTAAGTAACTATATTTGTGATGGTTACAAAATGTACAAAAAAGTTTTCGAAATTTAGCTTCATAAATGTTTTGTAAATGCAAGCACGCCTACACAAGCACACAGAGCTACATATTTCAATTATTCGAATGAATTTCTTTCATAGAATAAAACAAAAGTTTATTTCCGTGGCAATCAAGTTTTCATCAATTTCGAGACTTTACAATCTTCTTCAATCAAATTAATATCCTGTAATTTGTTTTCTTTTAATTAACCACATACACAGGACAGAATATCAAAGTACAAAAGTGATCAAAATATTATTTATTGTCTCTTTATCGTCACAACATTTTTAAAATTAACTTTTTAAAGTCTCAAAGTTATGAGAGAGGCACACAAGGTATCTTATTTTATGTAATTTCTTTTATTTTAAATAAATGTTTTAAATTGTATTCGATTTTATCGTATGGAAAATGTTTTAATAAGTTACTTCTGACGAATCTTTTTACAGAATCTGCCATTTTACACTTATGTCAGTTTTTCGAAATGACGCAGGTACATCGGGAATTAACCGCTTTATTGTGCAAGAATTAAATTTCAGAGTGAAGTTGACAGCCTCAATTTTTTAACAACTACAAACTACACACCAAAGTCACATAAAGTCATTTTTTATCAAATCGTTGTTTAAATTTGTGTTTTTCAAATTGCCAATTGACACAGATAAAAACTTCCTTTATTGATTCTAAGATTGTGCAACAAAACTTCTGCGTAGTAGGAGAAATGATCGATAGTTCATATTGGAAGCATTTATTAAAAGTAATGAAAAGGTGTCGGTAAATTAGCTATAAAATAATACATCGATTAAACTTACCATGTTTTTGCCCACATTATGAACGACACACGTAAGATGAGCATTACCATTCCTGTCCACAGTGACTGACGTTGGTACGCTCGTATCGAAACATGGGGTCGTCTTTGGGGTGTACGAGTCACAACCTGAAAAGGGCAGATCATTGATATATTGGTTTATTCAATATTTTCAATAATAAATGAATATTTAATCAGGAAAGGATTTTTTACGCTACGAAATCTTATTAATTTGTCCAATATTATTTGGAGGCCTTTTGATATTTTTGACTTTCTTCCTGTATTTATATTTTATTCGGTAAATATTGATCAATATTCATACATACATTGAAATATAGCTGTCAACTAATATTAAAAGTTTAATAATAACTTTTTGACTCAATGATTCTAATAAATTCAATTTGTAATAAAGATAACTCTGATTTTAATGTTCATATATAGAGCAGCTTTCATCATAATTTGGGGTTATTATCAGTTACTATAGTTACTATATACCGATGTATGATATATATTAGATTCCTAACTCTCATTTCTCGAACCGTCAGACATAATTACAATCTATCCTCTCCCACCGCGATCTTTGGCCACGATATTCTCCATACGCAAAAGCCAATCCAAGCATGCAAACATTATCATTGTCAAGGCTTAACCTAATTAAAGTGAATCCCCCGAATACACAAGCCAGAGAATTAAACTGAAACCCGGGAGACAGTCCTCCTAACACAACTTTAAACTCGATGATTTCAACTTCTAAAGTGGGCTCTGTCGAAACGACATGCCAAAAACTTCACTTTCCGTGATCCGTGAGCTACCCCACGCGAACTGGAAACTCAGATATCTCTCTTTGCCTTGGAGACAGAAATATCTTTCCGCACACACGACCCAGCTGTACGATGCATATGCAGAAGCTTTTTTGAAATAGTAAAATAGACATCTGAAGAGAATGGAAAGTAAGCAAATTATTTCTAGACTTCGTGAAGTAACAAAGAAGACGAGCACACGGGTCGGGAGTGGATAAAACGAATCGGCTGAATATATCTGGAGTCAGTTTCGATATTGATTGTGCGTCCCACTGATACTATTTGATATTAGAAAGAAAATTATCCCAATATGGGAACTAATTATATGCTAGCTAACTATACTCCTTCTTCTATACTTATAATATTTATATTTCTTTTCATAAAACAAAATTGAACTCATTTTAAAAGTTCAAATATGTTCAAAACACAAATGTATTGTAGCCATTTTAAAAGTTCAAATATGTTCAAAACACAAATGTATTGTAGCCATTTTAAAAGGTATAATTGTAAATTTATTTGTTGTATTTTTCTTAAAATGTAACTAATACAGATATCAATTTGAGCTAGCGGTTAAACTTTCGGATGAGACGACTATAACTTCTTCAATTGTTATTTTTTGTTTAATTATAAACATACTTGAATCAATTTGTTTTATTTTGAAAAAAAATTAAATAAAGAAACTGAATATTTAGATAAATACAATAATTTAAAGAATAATACAATTCCATAATTTATTTTTAAAAACTTAGATTTTATGAAAATTTTTGCTATTTTTAAAATAGTTTTTACTCGCCGCAGAACAAGACTGCTATTTGTTTCATGAACTTACCGGCTTCCAACCCTCCACTGTTCTCTATTTTTAATCGCATATTTGATTTTATGTTTTTGCAATAAAACAAATATTTCAAAAGACGTCGTAACAAAAGCCCAACCACATAATACGTGGTCTATTTTTAATCTTTGCAAATTAGAGGTCTTTATGTTACGTGTTTTATGTTACATACAGCAGAAGACGTTTAACCAACGCAGAATCCAGGATAAAGATATATAAAGTGTGCAAACAACACCAGTTGATACAATTTGTTCCACTTGGAAAAGGGCAAAACTGTCAGAAACTAGATTCTTTTTACAGAGTTACTGGAATATATATCCAAAAAAAACACTTTGAAAATAATGCATAAATCCAGCCGAAACATGAGAGCGGTTAATAATAAATATTCATCATTTTACGATCAGGGAGAAAACTGACCCCCCATGTGTTATCACATTTATTCCCTTTCCTTTACACCATCTGATCCCGGTGTTTGGCAGAAGTTGGAAAACATGATCGCTTCGTGTGCCTCGCTTTTTCTGAGAAATGTGTGCTTGGTAAACACGCCCATTTGCAATGATCTGTTTATTCAGTTTAGTTTTGATTATTTATGTAATCATTTATGCGGTGTTGATGTTCTCACTGAACTATTTGTGGTTTCAAATACCAAAAGTGAGACGACGATTATTATACATTTTCAGTAAATAGAAACTATAATTATTTTCACTAAAATTTTATTATTTTTTTATATCTGATATTTTGGAATTTGTCAGAAAGTAAAAAAAAACATTCTGAGCATAAAATTGAAATATAGGAAGAATCTGTGGTTGGAAAATAATTAATAACAAACAATTTTTACTTTTATTACATTTTAATTTTATATTTTGATAACTTTTATTGTTTTAAAAACTTCAGAATAAAACGGATTGTTAAAATTGTTTTTAAGATTATTCAATTATTCATTTCATTTTATAAAAAAACATGAAATAAAACAAAATCAAATTAATGGTTGTCTACTATTTCCTGATAGTGTAAATCTTTACCATAGCAACAGTGGTCATGCACACTACTGCATCTTTTTCTACTTAAGGCTAAGGGTGTTCTAATGTTTTTACAATTGACGATGAAGGGGTGTCTGACAGATTCTGTGTACAGAAAATATCGATTTCTTGATTGATTGACATTTTCAATTAAAAAGTAGAATCATGATCGAAATTACCGAGGACTATAGCTTTAAACTTAAATATCGGGATTAAAGAAGATACTATCAATGTGGTAAATACCTGATTTTAAAGAAAATTTAAGAACAGCCTGAATAGAAATAATTTTCATCATGAAGACAAATATTCAATTTGATTAATTTAAAATAAAATCTGTAACTTTTTGTAAAGTGTTTAACTTGATTAATTATATTTTTTACCATTATAGAGGTTACATATCGTAATTTTTATTTAAGCGAAAGTATCAAATACAAATCCTACATGAACACAAAATAATAATGAAATTTTCCACAAGATTC
The DNA here is from genome assembly GCA_034780395.1 of Vannuccia rotundouncinata. NCBI lineage: Eukaryota > Metazoa > Platyhelminthes > Proseriata > Coelogynoporidae > Vannuccia > Vannuccia rotundouncinata. Next base: position 4,227 of record JAUZNC010003085.1, on the reverse strand, counting down.
TTTTCCTAGTTTCTGTATATTCCATTTTTTTGAAAAACTTTTGGTACTTTTAGTTTGTCAAACTATTTGTTCAATGCAAATCATCTCGCGTCTCTATTTTAGAATAATTAATATTAAATAACTCTTTTAATATATTGGTTATAAATTGTTGTTATGTTGACCCGAAACAAACTAAATTATATTTTAAACAACATTTTTCAACTTTTTACGATATAAAAGAATGATTTGCATAAATTAGGTCATAATTCTGTTTCTTTCTTTTTTGTAGATATATTATTTTATTTATCACTGTCGCTTTTAAATTTATTTAATTATTACATTTTGCATAAACCATCAACAATAATTATTAGCTAAAATAACAGTCGTTAATGTAAAAATTAAACAATTTCTCCGAAGAATACAGAAGACAATTATTCATTTATTAACTTTTATTCAAATATTTAAATATATAAAAAAAACCTTCCTACTTTTAACCTTATCTCAATAACAAAGGTACAATTACGTTCAATCAAACAAAAATATTCTATAAATTAAGTCTTAAAAAGTTCACTATTTTTCTTTTTTTTTATATTTAGGTAAAACTATATGAAATATAGTAATATATGAAATTTGTTTTCATACAATATATGAAGATAATTCCATTGTTTATGTATGCGATACCTTATGAAAGAAAACTAACTCTTATCATTTAGCTCATATTTCAGTTTGAGTTTTGAAACAGTAGAAATTATGTCTTGTAAAATTGAGTAAGAAATTTAGTTTCCGTTCACTAAAAGAGGTCTGTATATTGACATAGTTCATAAATGTTTTCACGTTTAGATTTAACTCAGAGGGAATTGTTTCCAAATAGTTTATTATCAGTTGTATTTATGCTTTATTGTATAAAATATTTGTATAAGATAATACCCAGTTAATCATTCCTTGCCAAGAGAATGTCTTGATAAGTGTAAAATATATTTTCTTCTGCAGTTTGTTAATTTAGCGTATGTAGAGTTATTATAGATATTAATAAATAGATATATATATCTTAATAAAATTTACTACAAATTTATTCTAAACTCTCCATAAAAATAAGCGAAGGTAGGCTAAAGATGGTAATGTCTTGAACTATATATTTTAATCGAAGGCTTCCGTTTTGTTAAGATACAATTGCCTTATATTCTTTTGAGCTAGGAAACTACATAATTTATTATAATTTTATAACCTCCAGTTCTTGTCTCTTAAAAATTATTGTCGTGTTATATAAAGAGAAAGAGGTTGTCACTCTATTTCTATTTCTCAATGACCACCGCTGGCTTTTGAGAAGCAAAATTATGTCTGTGTTTATTCAGAACTATACAGTAATACTTTGAATTTTCTATGAAAGATAATTTTAATTAAATATTAATCAAACATCACACAGTCAACTTGTTAAAAAAATACTTCCCTGATTACAGGAGGTATTTGTAAGAAAATGTGAAAACAGCATATCAGAACAAAATCAGTTAATTGTATGTTTGACGCAACTTCAAAATATGTGAAAACATTTCCTTTATAATAAAACGTATCTATTCTGTAATGAAATCAATAGTAATGGCTTTCAGATGTATCGGCGCGTCTAAATCTTATGGAAATATGGAGCATCTTACACTATATACCGTATGGATTCTGAGTGCCTTGTGATATATTTATACAAGAAGCTTGTAGGTAAAGTTGTGTAGAATAAAGCTGTGGGACGCCACCACCTTCCACTTCGTGTTGAAATGGGGAGGAAATTTTATACAGTTGACTAGAAAAGCAGGAATATAGAATCTAGTGTTGAGTGTACCAGCCACGGTTTTAGAACTGCAGCTTCAATTTGATGATAAAAGAATAAAGGATGTCCTCTAGGTGATTATACAATATGAAGAATTGTGGAAATCTTTTGCATAATTCAAGGATAATGAAATTGAAATCGCCTTTATTTGGTCTCTTCCTATTGTTAGCACTGTTAAAATATGAATAGAGAAGAATTAAAGCAGCTATGATTAAACTTTTATTAAATGCAACAAAAAAAAACTATTTACTTTCGACAATAATTTATTGAATGAATAATATATTTTTCTCTCTGCAAAATATTGTTTAGATGTCGTAAACAAACATGAAAAAATAAAAGTTCACGAAATATACTATATGTGTTGTAGGTTTATTGAATTAGAAAAAATATTAACCTCCCACAAAAAAATAGTTTAATGAAAATTTAGTCATTTATTGAGTCCAACTAAGAATATTGATTCAGAGCATTTAGCCAAGATCAGATAACAGAGAAAGCTTTTGGATCATGAACTCAACTTTAAAATCTTATTAAAAGAATATTGAGAATATCGCCTTGATTTGGTGTAGCAGGGCAACCAACCTCTTTAAATGAATAGAAAAGAAAAAAACCCAAAAGACAATCTTGATATTATAGAAGGCGCGGTAAAAAAAGATTTGCGGACAATTATTAATATAATTGACGTAAGTCGGTGGAAGATAATTTCTCCATTGAGCCCACCCAAATATCTGCTCTGGAAGTTGAATTGGAAATACCTTTTAGATCAGAGCGCCAAGGTGGAGAGTTGAGTAACATTAAAGAGTTCTATAATGGTCCCCCATGACGGCAACTGGACTTGCCGCGCGCAAAGCCAAACAAAGATTGAGGTAGAACTTAAAAGATAGAAGCGGAAGGTGGGGATTTTTTGAAGACAAAAGTAAACCGGCAGAGAGGTGTGTCTTTACGTTAGGTCGTAAAATGTGACGAGAAGGATAACGGTGGTTTAGAGGGAGAGTTTGGGTTTAATATAGAGGAAACTTTTAGTTTAAAAAAGCTATAAAAAGGTCTAATAAGCTTTTTATTTATGAGATACCTTGTTATTTTACATGTGCAGGCGTAATAACCCCTCGCTTTATGCGGCTATCAATTCGTGTGAGATAAAAAATACGAAGTGAATCAATACAATTAATAGATTTGATAGAAAGAATTATGTTTGTAAACTGATCAACGGAGAAATAAAATAAAAAATATTTAAATATTAAATGTTTAGAAATAAATTTTCTTAATTTGTAAATTTAATTGTATAATTTTGTTCTCATTAAATCTTCCTTTTATTCCGAAGTATAAGCTTTTTATTTCAACTTCGTTGTTTTTGCAAGTCGTCTTTGTGAAGTACTTGTTTTCTTTAACCATTTGTACCCGGGTGGCAAGACAGTCCTGCCATGAGAAAATGTTCACCCCGCAGCGGGTGGCAAGACTGTCTTGCCATGACAATTATATTAGTTTTATGGAGTTCTAAAAACTTCTCTTAGTAAATTTGTCAAAAACTTGAAAATAAATCATAACCATCTGTTTTTGCTTAATTTGCTTTTAATTTTGACATTATTCAAAAGCACAATAGATTAAAAAAATATTAAGATTAAAATTAAAATTAAAATTGAAATTATCAGTAATCCTTTTTTTCGAGCAAACAAATAATTTTTAAAAGACATAAGAGTAACATTCTGTCCCCCATACAATAGTCCAAGGGGCAGAATTTATATTATACTGAGGTCCCTTTACAAAATAAATATAGGGATAATTATGGTTTTATAATGAATTTATAGTTTAAATATTTTCAATAAAACTGATATATAATATAATACGAAAAAAATATTTTTTTTACTTTTAGAATTCAAAAGCTTTAATTTTACTTTGGGACATATTTAGTAGAATTTCATAACTGATGATGAATTAATTGTGCCTGAAATCAAAAAATAATACAACCTAAAATTCTCTATAATAATAATTGCATTATTAAAACAATTTTTAAAAGAATATCGCAAATCAAGATTAAAACTGTCTAAAAAAATCTAGAACATCCAATATTATCTTCCTATAGATAAAATAGTTATAAAAAAGCCATCTATGTATGACCTCATATTTATCTCGCATGATTATAGTGGACACTAAAAAAAGACTATGTTAAAATACATTATACAACATTTATGCATCGGAAGAAAATCGGACCAACGTCAATTACACAAACTGTCTTAATTAAGACATACCGGTCAAATATGTCTATAATACGCTCTATATCTTGTTATCTGTTTATAGTTCCCATGAATGTATTAGTTTGGAAATTACACATCAGAGCAAATGCAGAAAATATATAAATATCATAGATATTGTTTATTATATATAGAACTAGATTGGACATCTAAAATATTTCTATACTAAAGTATGTTGCATCGCGT
>JAUZNC010003074.1:5146-38215 GCA_034780395.1 Vannuccia rotundouncinata | reverse complement strand
GGATATGTGTGGATATGTATGGATATGTGTGGATATGTATGGATATGTGTGGATATGTGTGGATATGTATGGATATGCATGGATATGTGTGGATATGTATGGATATGTGTGGATATGTGTGGATATGTATGGATATGTATGGATGGGTGTGGATATGTAGCAAAAAATATACTTATTCACTGTATTTTATACATATACTCAGATGGTCTCGATAGTCCGTCATAATTAGGAGCTAATTTCGGAGCAAAATATAATTTAACGAAATTCCAATTTCAAAAATTTTAAACGAAAAGTGGATATCGTGCTGTAAGCGGAAACCAGATGAATTTCGTAAAACGGAGTAAGTAGTTTATTCAATAAGTGAGGAATTTTAAATAAATTATCATTTCCTTCGCTTATTTGTTTAAAGTGTGTTTTATCGTTTTCCTAAAATATTAATATTAACTAATTGAAACGGCGTCCTTAAGCGCGCAAGTAAAAATCAATTGTTTATTTCTGTTGTGAACGATTCGGAAGGTTTGGGAGAACGATTGTTTCCTGGAAAATGGATTTATATTTATTTATTCCCTCTTAATCAAAATGTATTTTTGGTGTCAACCAAATGCTTTTTCATGACGTAAATCTCTATTAAAAAGCGTTAGTGGCCTCAAACAGGGAAGGGTCCAGACTAACACCTCATAAACTGAAAATACATCTTAAAGAGATTATTAACGAAAAAATATCTAAATTTTAAAAATCATTTTCTTTTAAACTGAAAAAATACAATTTGTATTATTATTTTCTAAAATATATATTTATTAAAAATAACTGTTAATAAAAAAATTTATAAATCAGTTAATGTATAATAAATATTTATTAAATTACTAAGCTGGATAATAATTATAAACAATCTTCCATTCTCAAACCTCCATAGACTAATTAACATACAGACAGATAAAAAAAGATAATCAAGCAGGTATCTTGCCCATTTCTGAATATCTAGATTTCTAACACTTGGTTATCTACCATAAGATCAATGTTTGGCACATTATTTTTTTACCAATCTAAACTTTGCACTATGCAAATTACCAATTGATTTCAATTTTTTTTAAATTTTTAAACAAATTTATATAAAAATCTAAATTATATTCAAATTATATTAATATAATAAAATATTTAACACTAAAACAATAATATTATTTATTTTTTAATTCAATATAAATCAGTCAAATTCGCAAAAGTGATGTATAAATTATTTAATAAAATGAAATTAATAAAAGCAAGCAAAACAAGTATATATATATATTAGTTAATATTTATATTAAAATTATTATTTTTTAATTTAACATTAACAGTTGAATTCACAAAAATAATATGCAAATTGGTAATTTGTACAGCACATATTAGCACATATCACCCAACATTAATACTGGGTTGCTCATAGTTTATAATGTCATAGGTACCTATTATTTTAACGCTTCAGTACGATACTCAATTTTTTTTAAATATATGAATATTCTTCCCTGATCAGTCTGGTATATGTGTCCTCCATATTTAAAAAGTAGAGGAATAATTTGTATCACGTTGACACGAACAGAGCCGTATAAGTAATTTGTCTTGTGATTTTGTACCTGAAATTACAAGATTGGTTTGTTTGTATCCGATTTTAAACAAAAGGTAAAATAGTTATGCATCATAAGTAAACCATCCTCAAGTTAAAGCTGTATCAAAGTTGGCAGCGTTAATTCTGACTTGCATGATACCTATTCCAATTATCAAACTATTTTTCGGGCAATTAGACTTCATTATAGTGTTTTGAATTTTGAAAATGATAGATTTAACTGCAATTAAAGAATTTTTATCATTTTTAATTATATGACATTAAGAATTTTTATATTAATATTATGAAAAAAATAGACAAGGAAACAACTTGAACAAAATTAGGAATATCAAATATTATCTTTAAATTCAAGTAGTTAAAGATATTTATTATTTTAAAAACAACGCTATATTTCGTAAAACTATAAAAATATAATAAAAAGTATTTAATAAAAGGTTTTAAACAACTATAATAAAATACGACTAGGTATATAAATTATTAGTTAATATAAAAGTTTATGTAATTGTAATTGAATGTACCAATATTAACGATGCTGAATCACAATAATTGAGAACATATATAATAAAGCTATTATTTAACAATAACAAAACATACAAATTAATAAAAAGAAATATGCAGATCTGCAGAAGCGCAGAAGCGCATAATAATTAATTAATGCAAGTTGCATTTTACCACCTATATCGTAATATAGATATTTGTAATAGAATACATGTGTGAAAGATAAATCCAACCAGCCGTCTGAATATTGAACGATATTATGAGAATCTTCTGAAAACGACCGGACCCTTAACCAAACGTTTTCTTCCAGACGGAATGGGAACAATCTCTTTAGATAAAAATTCCGATACAATAATCTATTAATTTCCAGTAAAACATTGTAAGGGTCATCTCCGATTAGTTTTATAGCATTGTCTGCACCCAAACTAAGATTTCTTGCTGTAGACAATTTGTTATTACCTCCTTCAAAGGATTGCAAATGTCTTTCAAAGTCATTCAATAAAACATTTAAAAGCGCTAGATGCTCGCGGTTCTTTTCAAAATCTAACTCATTTGTCCTCTTCGTGGGAATTACCATGCTTACTCTTTCTATGTCTAGCAATATTGGGTTTGGTTATGTGCAAACTACATACAATGCAGATCACTTGAGAACTTCAGATATTTAAATTCAGATAATCAAAGCACTTAATTTCACCAGCGATGCGCTTCACATCGTCTTTGGAAATAATTAAATTTTTGTGAAAATTCTGTTCTCTGTTCTCCTCGAATGATGATTCGAATATAAGATATAAGATGATTCGAATAAATTTTTTTTATTATTTGGGACATTCAAAAACACAAACAATATCATAAAAATTATATTTCATACATGATCCTATCTATATAATAAATCAACGTTTAACTATATAAGTATAGTTTGGGTGCAGAGAGAAAAGTCGTAATAATATACAAGTGAACTATAGCTATTGTGAACAATCGTGAAATATTATCGATATTTACCTAACACTGGAATCACGTATAATTATAATACAACACCTATATTATTACTTAGTATGTGTGTATGTAAGTAAAAGTATTCACTGAACTAAATTTCGATAAATGATTATAACGTCAGGAAGATGAAGTTCATCAAACAGAAAAATGTCTTATTTACCGTAGATATCAAATGTCCGAATAATGAGTTTCGTCTCAAAGATGATAATCATAATAATAAATATTCCACTTCTTCTGAAGCTACAAAATGTGACGTTAAACATTTAAACATTAAATTTATTAGTTTTAGGTAAACGTCAGATTTACAATAAAAAACTGACTGATTATTTAAAGTAACTAAATTGAAATTTAATAAATTAATTTGTGAAGTTGAACAATCCCAAATTACGTTTTTCCTAAAATATAGCATAGAAAAAAGTTACTTTATGTTCACCGTTTAAAATTTCTGAAATAAATTATTAAATTAATTCAAGCTGTATATTTTAAAATATTATGAGTGTAAAAGCTTACCAGCATTTTCGACCCATTAAGAGAATTTGGCTCCAATAATGACTTTTAAATAAAATAAAAGTCACAAATATTGTTACTATACATTTTTTATGAAAACGATAAGAGCTACGTTTTCTTGAATGGTTCGCTGAAGGTCAAGAAGGTGTCGGTCGATCGAAAAGTAAAAAAGAAAACCATCAATCAAAATCTATAGCGCAACAAGATGTGCCCCTTAATGTTTAATGATGAAGCAAAGACTCATACGACGATAGCCACAGTCAACTGGCTTTTGGAGAATACACCTCAATTTAATTCAACTTTCAATGGCCATCAAAAAGCCCTGAATTAAATGTCTTGTATTGCTTGTATTCATTTGGGAATACATCTCCGGGAATCTCCTGGATAAAAAACATCTCCGGGAATCTCCTGGATAAAAAACATCTCCGGGAATCTCCTGGATAAACATTGATCAGGAAATAATTCGCAAGGCTACAGTTTAATGGATTTCGCGCCTTCGAAAATGTTGTATACATGATGATGACCAGTTTGAACATTTGTAAACTGCTGTAACTCTGTAAAACTCTGTAAAACTCTGTAAACATCAGCTTTTATTGTAAGTTTATAATCATCTTATAATTTAAAAAAATTGCCATTGATATAAATTCATTGTTAAATTGATATAATGGACGTATAAATAATAAATTATAATTTTATGTAATTGGATCAGCTGGATGATCTAATTAAATTTATCATAGTATTGGTATAATATATTAATAAAAATTTATAAAATCTATAAACTATATTTCAGGGTATACAAAATTTAAAAAATTAATTTTTTCTAATGTGTACAAGAGACAATTCTAAGCACTTTTCACTTTGAAACCTAAACAATAACATATTTATTTCTTATATAAAATGTGACCTCAATACGACCATCTAGGTCATGCGTGATTTTTGCAAAAAATTATAAGTGTGGGACGGCACTGTCCTTCTGATACATTGTAGAGATTTTAATTCTACATCTGAATCTGATAAAATTATAAAATTATCTTTTTTATTTAGTTCAAAAAATCAAAAATATTTTTTTTTGCTACTTGTTTTGAAATTTCCGCCAGTTTTCGGCCAATAGCGTCTTACTTGAACATTTAGTGCAACGTATCCCAATTAGTAAAATATGCTCCTTCTTAATTTACAAGAAAAATTACCATTAACATCTGTGGAGATTATATAAAAAATTTGGAACTAATCTGCCTCTGATTGGCTAACCCCCTCCCCCCCCCCCCCTAACACCACTTATACACCTAATTACATTACATTACAATAATGTGAAATTATCATATACTCTTTAGAGTGTTAAAAAACTCTTTCATTTAATATTACTCTTTCGCTTGAAAATTTAGGAGTAAATTAACTCATTGAATATTTATTAATTATCAGTTTACTCATTCAAGTTTATAATTTGAAAGAGTAAATTCTTGTTTCAAAGAGTACAATATTGCTGAAAGAGTATATCTACAGCATTAAAGAGTAGATTAACTCATAAAAGAGTAAGAAAGAGTAAAACTATTCTTTCAAAATTTACGAAGGTGTAAATCAACTCTTTCAAAATTTTCAGTGATATTACATATAATAATGAATTAGTTTATTTTTTAATTTTTTTTATTTATTTATTATGTATATGTATTTGTAATTGTAATTGTAATTGATCAATGTTACATTTAATAAATTAATTTGTAAACATTATATAAAACTAATGAGGTAAGACTAATGAATGTAATGAAACCAATAAAGGTATACCTAGGCTACGCGCTTTTATATTTATGCACACAGCTCTGCCAATAAAATTCTTGTCCTATGTATATTGTAACTGTCTAATTTGTATAGAATTTATATAAGCATATTATAATATTATATATACAATATAAAAAACACTCTTGGTATTAGTTATTGTGCGATGCAAAATGGTTCTATATAAGAAATATACACCCTAAAATCCATAATAAGCACGGTCTGCTCATCTTTTATTATACATCTGTATACTTAGCTCAAACCACGCTGTAAAAATAGACTCTTAACCTCCGTCTAATAATGGTTGATTTATGAATAGGTTCATTTACAGTTATTAAGATCAGCTTCTTTGTACTAGTGGGGCGACATACATAATGCAACTTGCAACTTCTTGTATATAATCCATAAAGAGAGCACAAAATCTTTGCACAAACACCCAAAAGCATCTGCTAATTGTCTTTGTAAGTATATACTGCGTAGTTACACAACTACTTAAATTGCATTACCCCTACTGCTGGTGTGCAATGATTGCATCAAAGAATCACTGACAATATATTGGTTAGCAGAAAGGATAAACTTGTGAAATCACTGAATATATTTATGGTATTTGTGTAAAGAGTTAGGTCTACTCGGTGGAGACTTGCCTGGTCGACGTTGAGTGTATATATTAGTTCGGTTCAAAGGATCCACAATAAATTAAGAACAATGGATCCCTTTTCTAAAAAGCGTGACTTCCGCTGTGTGATCTACACCCCAATTATATATGGAAGTGAATCTGGAGAGCTATCCGCTGCAGAAGTGGACAGAATGATGGGCTCTAAAGCAACCGCATTGGGGCAGCATTTGGCCACAAGGATTCCTATAGATTTTCCCAACATAAGTGTTCTCCGATTAACTCAAACTTCGGCAGAAGCTGCAGCCATTTGTAACAATCCAAGCGATTTCAAGTCGACCTTTTTTGACAGAGCTGATTACATCATACTGGTCGTGTCCGAGGAAACGGTGGAAGCTCTGCAGACATTCTATACCATTCGTCTAGCTGATTATTTGGCTGAGGACTACATGAATTCTTGCAAGAGGTTTGTGCTGGTCACTCCAGGTCGTGTCAAACTTCCTCCGGATATTAATCTTTCTCAAATGAAGAATAAGACGGTAATATTTGCCCAAACTGACTGGAAAACGGACATGATCAAAATGCTTTTCCTTTACAAAATAATTAAAGGTAAGAAAGTTGTTTTCATAAGTTTAAATGATTGATTTTACCGAAAATTGTGTATTTAGATTATTATCCGCAAATCTTTATTTTAAGAATTACGTATTTATATAAATAAATAAAATAAACAGATCAGTCATTAAACAAAACAAACGCATTTTGACATTTCCACATACTTATAGTACTGTAAGAGTTTTCATTGAGAATTTGAGAGAGAGAGAGAGAAAAATGTAGAATAAGTCTATTATAATTGTCTATTATACCTTTGCATAATCTAATTGAAGTCCAAGCTGTGTTGTTTGCAATCGGTATTAAGGAATGCTATATACAAACTAAACATTTCGTACAAAGCCCTCACAGTAAACTTGTATTGCAATTCATTTAGGGACGATCAGAACAACATGCATAGCGCGCATTATATTTTTGTTGGTACTAATTCATCTAAGATATATAATTTATATCAGAACAACAACAAAATATTTATTTAAAAATGTATAATTATATTCCGACTAATTTTTTTTATACTATATATAAATGTTATACAAATTATATTCAAAGTTTTGTCAAAATATGTGAATAGAAACTATTTTTAATCAGTTTTTTTAGAATTCTTACAAGCCTTCTTTACATTATAATACAGAATTAATTCCATTGTTAATTTACCTTTAAAATGTAGTCTCATTTGATCTATGAGTATATAGGCACAATTGTGCTATATACTCTACATGATATCCAATAAATCATGTTTAAGTATAATATTTTTTATTTCCATAAATTTATGTTATAGACATTTTGTATCTTTAAATCGATAAATCAATATTTATGAATTGTATAATATTACTGGAACATATCTAGAACTCCCTATTCTATATTTGGAAGACACCCCCGAGCGACATATTAGATAGTATTGGAAATATTATAATTAAATATATTTACTGAAAAAATAAATATATTATTAATTTTTAAGTTTTTCAAAATTTACATTTGTTTTTATTATAGTTTAAAGTTGTTTAAAATGTTGGAACATCTTTGTGAAATCTAAATCATTCGAGTTAAAGTAATGTATATTAAAAGTTCTCTTTATTAATTTTATTATATTTTTTTTGAAAACTGTTCTATTTAAACAAACGTTAGAAGTATGCTTTCTGTTAAGTAATAATAGTACTATTATTACACAAATGTCCGTTTATTTAAAATAGCAAAAATAAGTCAGAAGAGTGTATTTACACTCGAGACCTTAGCATGTACGTCCGTGAGGCTATTATAGGGTGTTCAATTACAGTTAACAGATAAGGAGGATTAGGTGGCTAAGTTAGTATGACTGGAAGAGTTCAGTTACCAACACATCCTTTTATACATATATTTCAATTTTAAACGACCAATTAAATATTTTTAAATTATCTAGAATAAAGGCGTTAAAAACAGTTTTTTTAATTTTTTTTCAAACCACTCATAAGTAAACAGATTTATTTAGATTTAATTTATTGTACTTTTGGATGACCTTTAGTTAAAATAGGTATATATTACATTTTTACATTATTAGTTCCGAAGACAATTAGGATGCATAGTTTTCAATAAGTTAAAGAAATCTATTTAGGTTAAATCAAATAAATCTACTTTATGCAAAAAAATATTATTATTAAAATATAGCTAAACAAAATATTTCATATTATTTTGCTTTTTTTCTTCTTTAGAACCGTTGCAAAATGAGGACAAGCAATCAAGCACATATGAATCTGAGACCCTAGCAATTATACAAAATTCGCCAATTGAGGTGCAACAAGACAATATCACATCCACCTTGTCAAACGCGCGTTCCACAACTCACAGTCTTTACAAGAACAAAGATGGCACAGGACATGTCACGGTTACTTCATCAGTTCAAAGAGAGATAGAGACAACTGAGACTAGTCATCTTCACTGTCAACCTTTTCATTCTCCCTCTCTAGCAAGGCGTCTAAAAGACGGCAGAAATACACCAGAAGTAGGAAGAAGTTCACCATTTTGGCACAAAAGCTTTGAGCGTTTACACAGTAATAAAACCACATCTGAGGACGATGGAATGTCCAACTGCAGTAATCAAAGCAACTCTCGTCCATACGCAAGTTTCATGCGTCGAGTGCCAAGCGAAAGCTATGACGACTCAAATGACGACATTACTTCTTGCCATTTAGAAGCTCGACCAGCTTCAACACGTCCTAAGTTGTTGGGTAAAATTGTATTGACTTCTTCTTCATCTGAAAACAAATTATCTCCAAAAGAAGTAATAACACACGAAACTACTGTTACTCATAGACTAGGAATGTCCCCGATAACAACAACAAAAATGAACATACCGAAACTAGCAACTCCGAATCAACTCGAAGAAAGGAAACTCTATACACCTTCTTTTGAATCTGACCCAAAGAACATCTCTGCTAGTACCGAAAAGGTAAAGTATAAAACTTTTAATTCGGCTGCTGCTCGCCTTGCTTTATCCCGATCAAGATCATCAAAGTCATCTGCTTCAAAGGATAAGCCACCTGAAGTCGATAAGAAAAAGACTTTAGTTGAAACCGCCGAGCAAGAACAGATCACAGAAAAACGTGCACGTTTGGAAAGTAATGAAGTAGAAGAAAGAAAAACAAATGTTTGTGATGTTAGGAACTCTGAATTGGAGAGTCAACCGATGAGTTTTACAGGAAATATAGTATCCTCGTCAGATTTAACAGCTAGAGCAGGATCAGCATGGTCGAGACCCTTAGGGGGCTTACAGATTAAAAGTGGTCCATTATCCATTGATTCAACCGAAGTTCTGGCTGCAGAAACATGTAAAGTTGACGAGGAACCAATGGAGACCTTAGATGGAGACCCTAAGCAGATTATTTTAAAACCAATCGATGAATTAGATATAAAGACAGACCCAACCACTGATGTTTCTACTATTCAAGAATGTTCAATGCAAAAGGAGGAATCTGATAATGTTTCAAGTGTTTACTTAACAGAATATGCAGAATGTATAAATACTGAACATCAGATTTTGACCGAAAATTTTGGTACAACGGAAGTATTTGAGACTGCTGGAATCAATATTAGTCAAGCAGAATCTGATCAACTACCTAGTATTGCAGGAGGAGAAACCATATCAGAGGATTCTGAAAAGATTATGGAAAGTGAAAGCATGGATTTACAAATTAATTCTCATAAAAGACTTGTTGAAATGGACCAAAAAAATGAAGAAGCTAAAAAATCTAAATTGGATGAAAGTTTTCAACTTGGATCGGCGGACGTTTCTTTAAATGAAAAGGAACAGTATCAAATTGAGGATGATTCTTCTGCAAATATAACGTTTCCATTATTAGACCCTAACATCAAAAGCAGTGATACAGAAGAATCTGTGATTTTTCCTGGTGAAGCGAGCTCCTTTAATAAAATGTTAGAAATGTCATCTGATCCTATTCTAATTGACAGAGACGAGAAAAAGGAAGGAACAATTATATTAGTTTCAGAAGAAATACAATTACTCCAAGATCCTTCCAACGTGGACACCGTTTTATCGCCATGTACCAGAGAAAATGATTACGAAGCAGTAATGAATAAAGTTGATGAAAAAACTATCGAAACAGCTGCAAATACTGAACATAACTACAAAGGTTTGTCCCTACACGAAAGAGAACAATCTGTTCAATGTAAGAATCGGTGTGAAACACCAACCGATCATATCATAAAACACGCCACTGATGTCAGTAATGATCTAATACAAAATGCATCACAGAGAACCAATGAAATCATTACCCGTGCAAGGATTTCTAGCGAATACGTTATTCAACATGCTACTAAAGTTAGCAGTGACGTCATTCAAAATGCTGTTACAGAACAAGAGCTCAGCAACACAAAACAATTACAACGCCACTCATCAAATGAAAAATATAAAACCAATTCAAATATGGAATCAATAGAGTCAGCAATTAAAAACAGCAATGACGTGATTTGTCATGCCACGACATCTAGTGATGGAATAGTTAAACATGCTTCAGAAAAAAGTGATGAAGTTGTTCGACGAGCCATGATGAGAAGTGGTATTTCCACACAGAATGCCTTAGGAAAAAGTAAAAGCTTTTCTGAACTTCCGAAATTATTTAAGCAAAGTTCACATGTAAAAACTGATGACAAATCTGAAGAGAATTCCATTTTTGCAGAAGGAACAAAACACAGTGCATCTTCATCTAATGCTGAAATTATGGAACGTGCTGTTCAAACCAGTAATGAAGTTATTCTCCGAGCATTGAACAGAAGCAAATCTCTTATCGATCATGCCACCTCTATCAGTGAAGGTATCATTCATCATGCAACTTCACCAAAAACAAAGTCTGAAAGTGCTGAGTTTTTTGAAGAAAAAGAAACAAAGGAGTTTGTTGAAACTAATAGTAGTTCAAATTTAAGTGAAATCGAGACAGGAGAAGTCACAAAAGTGTCCGAATTAGTTGTCAAACAAGAACCTACTTATAATGTTAATGTGGATACATTACCGCAATATATAGTTGACATTATTCAACAATTGGATTCTACTGAAAAATCAAATACTATTCCAGATTCTGACTCAGCGATTCCAGGGCAAATTCCTGAAACAAATACAGAATATCAAATACAAGAATTTGATACTACTGATTACACTGATGATAATAATCACCAGACTGTGCTAAATTCCTTTGAAAGTGCTACTCCGGAATTGAACCATGAAGCCATTATTCAACATGCTGAATTAAAAGTAAATGAAGACATGACAGAAGAATGTTTAATAGAAATTGAAGAAATTGTGGATGAACATATTGAGTCAGAAAATGTTGCAGATATATTTCAAATGAACGCTTTAAAATTTTCTATTGCACATTCTAATGCGTCCGAGGTGACTGAAAATGTCAATCAAGATTCTCTGCTGGATGTAGAAGAAATTGCCATTGAAATTATTGTTGCAGAAGTCACCGAATGTATCTCTTATGACATAGCTGTCGAATTTGAAAGTGTAATCGATCAAAAAATTGAGCCGGAAGTAATTAAAGCATTTAATCAAGAAGAATTAAAAATTGAAAAAAGGGTTGTACAGCATTCAGTACAAGATATAGTGGATTCTGTTACAGAAGAAATAGAATTTAATAACAATGCCATGCATATAGTCACAACTGAAATCACTGAAAACATGGATGAAGAAATATTGCAATTTCAAGATGTGAGTATTCAACAATCTCACCCTGAAATAATTGATAGTGTTACACAAGCTGCGAATATTGAATCCAACATCCTTCAACATTCATTACCTGAAATAATTCCATGTATAAATGAAGATTCTCTATTATGCCTTGATGACATTAGTATTCTGCATTCTGTGCCAGAAATCGTTGAAGATGTCTCCCAAGATAATGTTGTGCAATTTGAAGTTTTACATCAACACGTTGCACCTAAAATTATTAAAAGTGTAACACACGAACCTGACATAATATCCGATGTTGTCCAACACACTGTTCCAGCTATCGTTGACACAGTACCACAAGAAATGGTATTGGAGTTTGACGAAGATGTCGAACACAATTTAATGCCAGAAGATATAACTTGCGAAAAACAAGAATTTGGAATTGAATCCAATGTATTCCAACATACATTACTCGAAAGCAATGAAGGTATCGTTCAAGATTATCTTTTTGAATTTGAAAATGACACCACTCAACACAACGTTGCAGAAGTTGTTGAATGCGTTGAACTTGAAAATGTTGTTGAAATTGACATACACGAAATTCTTGGTATCAGTGAAAAGGTTGCTGAATGTACAGAATTGCTGTCTCAAGAAAATTCTATCCAACATACAAGTGTTGAAGTTATTGAAACTATAATTAAGGATTCCATAGTACAATTAGAAGGAGAAACTGAAGCACAAACAGTTGAAAATACTGTAGAAATGGAACCAGATGTTATTCATTATTTACCAAATGTTGAAATAATATGTGATTCTCAGGAGCACGTATTTAAGTTTAAAGAAGACGACATTCTATACAATAGTTTGGATACGGTAGAAGAAGTTTCTGAAGATAAAGACGAAAATAAAATTACAGTTACGGAAGTTATTGAAAGAGAAACCGACAATGCTGCTTTAAAACCTTATGTTATTCCTGAAATCATAGAAAATCCTGCAACACAGTTCAATAATGAAAGTGACTATGTAACTATTGTTCCAGAAATCCCCAAAGATATTACACAAAATATTGCACTCAAAACAACAGCTGAAAGTGCACAAGATGAATCAGAATTGGAACCCACTGTCCTGGAATATGGAACACCTAGAATTAATGAATGCGATTCTCAAGATTATATATTTGAATTTGTAGAATCCATAACCGATGATGCAGACCTTGACCACACTGCTGCTGAAGATAAACAACAATCTCTTCAAACAATGAAAGAATCTACCACAATACAGTTGTGCGATGAACTTCAAAATGCTACTGGTAGCACTGAAAAAGAGAGAGTTGAAAGGATTCTCTTAGAGTTGGAAAACCCGGGTACCCCAGACGATGATGACACATCTGACAGCGAAGATGAAGATGCAGAAGGACTTTTTAGTGAAGATTTCTTTGAAGCTTTAAAAGAATTGGACAAAGTAATCCTAGACAAAAATGATTTCTCAGAGGCCTCTTCAGAAGCTGAGCAAAGCAGAAAAGTTTCAAGAGATGAAGGAAAACCTGAAACGGATATTCAAGAAGAGGTTTCGGAAGAGTTTAATTGGTTATTAAATTCAAAAGATCCTCGCAAAAGAGTTAAAAGGCAGAAAAATCGAATTCCAAACTTTGACAGCAATTTCGCGAATAGTAACGATGTTGATAGCTATAACAGTAATACAGCTGCACAAGATTCAGGATTATTTATTGAAGACACATTGGATAACGTTGATAATCAAACTGACAATACTGAGACCGAAACTAAAATAGAATTACAACGAGAAACAGACAATGATGTACATTTAGAACCCAATGAAGTTTTCAAAGAAATTGAGGGTGTCTTATTTGATAGCAATGATCCTACAGAAAAAGCTTTAGAACAGATGTTAGATCAACAAGAAAGTCACGGAAGTGCTTCAAATATTAGCTTTGATCAAGCTCCTGATTTTGAGCAAACAGAACATTTAGAATGGGATGTTACTCAATTTACTGAACTTTTAAATCCAAAAGATCCAAGGAAGAGAGTTAAAAGACCGAAAAAACGGATTTCTTACCTTGATAGTAATTTATTTCATCAAAGTAGTGAAAATATTGATATCATTACGGAAGAAACGACTGCACTTGAATGTTCTGATAAAGATGACCATTCTGAATCTTTTGAAGAGATTAAAAACTCTGGTATATTTAGTAAAAACCGAAAAGACAATTCTCTAGCCGAAACAAGTCTTGTAGCTGACCAGGTACATATTGATAGAAAACCGAAAGATTCCAATCTCAGCGAACCTCAACAAACATTATCTTCAGAGGGTTCGGATAATGTTACTGATATTAACAAACAAGAAATTGTGATATACAAAACAAATGAACCAATCAACGAAAATAGTTCAATGGAGGTTAATTCACCTGAACTCAATTCTAGATCTAAGGAAAAAGATTTGGTTCAAGTTACAGCTCCGGAAAAATCTGCAGTTGTAATACCACCTCCCTTTGAATATACAATTTTGGAAAAGGATCCAAGTTCTCTTAGAGATGAGGTGATTGAGGATGAAACTCAAATTTTAAGCAATGATTCTCCATTATTGGTAGAAAAATCATCGACTGTGTTTGGAAGTGAGAGCCATGAAGAGGAACACTTTATTACAGGTATAGTCATAATAATTAAATGTCATAAAAGTACAAAATTAACTCAATATTTCGAATTAATTAATAAGGATGAAAAATGCAACTTATTATTTTTAAATATTTCTCACTTTATTTAATATATCTGAGTATATCAGAAAGTTAAACACAAAAATAAAAGAAAAAAAATAACGCACTGCAACCCACTGAATTAAATCAAATTATTTAATTTAACAGTATTTGATTTAATTCAATTTAACTAACGTTACCAGAGAGACGTTTTGGCCTTTTAAGCCTTTCTCAAAGTAGCAATTTTTTTAAAATTACAAAACCTTTTTAGTTAATTAAAAACAAATAAACCATTGTACCTCATAAAAAAAACATTACTCCATCCACCATGACAAATCTTTCATAGCCAACATTCATGCTAAGAGTACAAAGAGTGCAAAGTATTTTGTTATTATTTAAATATGTTTTTTTGTCCATTTTCAAAATGTTCCCTCTTTTATTATATTAAACAATTGATGATTAAAGGCCTATAGAGACAAAAACATCTGGTTATTATCGTTTAAAATGGTTTAATATTTTAGCTTTAGCAGTATAATCGTTTTCATTGGGTGTATTTTATTTTACTTATATACTTTTATAGTAATTTGACTGCCTTTTTATTTTGCAGTTTGTTTTAAATACCTTATTTATAGTAAATATATATTCACTAATATAATTACAAATTTTAATTAACCCTTTTCACTTCAGCTGAACATATTGAGCCCACTGATAGTGAAAGTGACAGTTACTCCAATCTGGAATACGCCACTGCCTGTTCAAATATGGAATCGGATACACAGTCATTTTATTCAGCCGATGGTGGCATCAGTAACTCCGATTCAGATTGTGACATTGTAAATCCCAAAAAACTACAAACTCAACAGTCAAGTAAAATTGTAGAATTATGGGACTCCACAAGCTTTGGGAGCTATACAGAAGTTCCTCATGGATCTGCAGATGCAGAAGAAGATGTAAAATCTTCGGACAATAACGAATCAGAGCGTCTGGTTGGAATTGCCTTAACTCAGGTCATTTCTCAAGGAGAACAATTTACTCTTTTCGCTAGTCGAGGAACCTTAGTGATTCCCCAGATTTCGAGGCCGTCAAATAAAGTGACCTACTCCAACAAACAAACAATGGTTACTGAATTGGAGTTGCAGTTACCTCTCGATAGTTCAGATTCAGACAACACCATTGATTCCGACGAAAATGTATGCTCCAGCGAAGAAGTTGATGATAATGTGGACGGTAATAATTTCGAACCTGATAAAAAAATACTGGAAAGGCACGTGGAAGACCTCCTGTCTGCGAAGTCAGTTGGTCAGCTGAAAATGGCCCAGTCGGAAAGATTTACGTCACTTCAAGCAGCAGGTAACACTACTAAAGGCTTTTATATGGGTCCAATGCTTGCAGGGCATACTCAATTTCCACAAACTGGTGGGGTAGGCTTTCAGTCTCATTTTAAAATGAGAGCCAGTGATCCTGAGATTTCATTTAAGGTCGATGCTGTAGATATTTGCAAATCAAAAAGGTCCTTATCAATGAATTCATGGGCTATAACAAATGAATGGATGCGTAGCATTCAGACTCAAGGCGAAGATCAAGATGAAAATAATCTCGAAATTGATCAAAATTGTGTTGACGAAGAACAAAGTTTGTTAATTAATCGATTTGAATTGTATTTTCTCACCGTGTTGTCTTCCTATACTAATTGCTAGACTAATTCTTATAAATGCGAGAGTTTGTCTTGCTGTTGCATGGTTTAACGTTATTGAATCGTGCTATTTAGCATTTAATTTTCTTAATATTGAAATCTAACATGCTATAATATTATGATTTCTTTAAGTTAAGTTGTCTTACTACTCCCTATTCTAATGCAAACATGTTAATTCGTTAATTTTAATTGCTACGTCGAAAGATTTAACTATATGATACTAAAACTATTGTCTATATACATAACAAAAGCGACGAAAACCAGTATTTTTTCCCGTTTCATAATCTTTATTTATTATTTTAACATATAATCCCATTTTGCTTTTCATTTTATAAATGCAATTTTAAGAAAGAGATGATTTCATTGAGGAGAAAATAAGAAATCAAAGTATCTCAGTTTTAATAGAAATATTATATTAATTTTATTGAAAAGTTGGAGTTAATTCTTGTCTAAATAAATAAATATTTGTAAGTATAAGAAAATTTATACACCTATCAATTTAATTAATTTTATTTGTTAAAATATTTTCAAAATTATGTTGAATTATTGTATTATGTTTGAATTATTAGAGTAGGGCGTACGTTTCTAAATAAATATATGTTTTACTGAATTCTAATTATTTTAAAAATTATTTTAGTCCAATCCGAATCTGATTCTTCCAACGATGGCTCTAAAAAAACTAAAAAAGGAGGCTTTTCTGAAAATTTCTGGAAATTTTGGATTCCAAGCGGTGCAAGTCTGGTGGTGGCTATTGCTCTGGGTTTTACTATATATAAAAAATATATTTCATAAATGGACATTGATAATTTATGCTGTTTACACTCATTCGTAATGCACATATTAATTTTCTTGACCTCATAAAACATTTGAATATTAAAGTATGTAATAAATGTTTAGTTTATAAAGGATATAATATAGTTTAATTATATAAATTAACAAATATTTACCAACTATACTTGCCCATTAAAACAAAACCAGTATACCGGATTATTTTATGTAATCAATATGAAACTGTTATTTGTAAAATAGGCATATTTTTTTATTGCATACTATTTCATTTTTATGTCATTACCATATTTATACGCATAGTCAAATCATGTCATTAATAAAATGATACTTTTAATAATATATTTAGAAATTGTTATATATTTTGAACGAATTCTAATATAATAATATAATAATTCAATACCGTTTTAAAATTGTATAGATTAGCGATTGTGATGGATGTATTAAAATGATAGATAATCTAAAAATTCCCTTTGAAAATAGGGCTATAACTATAATGTTATCTTATTTAATCCTTATTTCAACTTTCTTAAAACAAACACAACTCCTCTCTATATAATTCATGACTTGATAAAATATTATAACTTTAAACTAAACCCTTTTTATAAATGAATAAATGAATATTATTTATAAATATGTGTTACATATAAGTACTTGATTTAACTGTCTGTTCTGTTGCTCTTTATGTTTTACTAATGGGCCCCTTCAGTTTAACATAATAAATATGAAATATTGTTATTCTAAATAAGTGATACATTATACATTTATAACTGAAAACCGAACATCCAACGTATTTCAAGATTCAAGATCCGAATTTCTAAAGATAAAATGCAATGAGGACCATACTGGACCCAATTAGTAAAAAATACACAAGTTGGTTATATGTTCACCCCCCCCCACGAAAAAAAAACACTCAACCGATTTGAGTACCGTCCATAGACTGAATATTTCCCTCTGAAGAGAGTGTATATATAGAAGCTAGATATATGTACTGCTAAATTTATTTCTTCTTATTATTATTTCTGGGGCTGCTCCCAGTATTTCTCGGGCACTCTAGGAGGATGTGTACGAATGAGTCTATATATGACCCGTTGCAATCTTAACAGTAGGGTCCTCTGTTTTGTCTATGGATTGGAAGTATTTGGGAAGATATTTTAACTTATGATAAATTTATTTATCATTTATAACTAAATAAATAACACTAGTTTATACTTAAATTTTCTATCTTGCACAGTACACAAGATTCGTATCTGCTCTGGAAGAAATCGAACGGACTTCTACAGTAACTGAATCCAAATTCAAAGCTGGTGGACTCATGAGGTATCTTTTGAAATTTTAAACCATTTTTATGGTTACTCTAACACAAAAGTGCATCATGAAAATTGAAATTTTGAGCAAGCAACTTCAAGCCCATGACATTGATTTAATGAAGTCCTTTGAACTGAGTCAACTGACCATCTCATCTTTGAAGAGCCTAAGAACGGATGACAAATTCAAAGAAACCTACAGACTGGCAGAAGGTTAATTGGCGCAAAAGTTAGATGTTCCTGTTCTGAAACCAAAAACATGTGGACGTCAGACGCATAGGTCGAATGCTATGGTGGATCAGACAATAGAATCTTTCTACAGGATCAATGTATATTTCAAATTTATTGACCATCTTACTGAGTCATTAAATTTGCGATTTCCAAATGAGGTATCACCTGCTCTGAGTGCCGCATACCTTCACCCTCTAAAGCTACGCCTTCTAACTGAGACTAGAGTAACAGAAAAGTGCAACTTCTACGACAAAAATATTGATGCCGCCGCACTAAAGGAAGAAGTTGTCATGTGGAAGCAGAAATTAAGCAATGCGGATCCATCAAAACTTCAATGGGCTGATCTCCTCAACATTGCTGACAGCATGTTTTCGAACATAAAAATTGTCTTATCATTGTTTCTGACACTTCCAGTCACAAGCAATTCTTGCGAACGAAGTTTCAGTGCACTCCGACGGCTGAAAACATGGCAAAGAAGCACAATTAGTCAAGACTGACTAAATGGCGTGGCTCTGCTACATATCTACAGGCAGGAACTTATTTCAGATTTTTCTGCAAGAGTTCTGTAAAGGTATGATCCTAACCACACAAAAAGGATTTCGAAATTTAAAAACGTATAGACATCTACTTACAATGATTCAGCTACCTATTTTATATGTTGCATCTATTCTTTTCTCCCTAATACACTTTTCACAATATTATGCTGTCTGTGCCGCGAAAGTTCTTTACTTAACGTTGTGTTTACAGATATTATTGTACATGCATTGTCATTAAAATTATGATTAAATTAAAAATAATTACATGTACATATTTTAAAGATGAAACATTTTTTTTAATTTTGTGATTAATAATTAGACATTCAGTAGGGGATTCAGGGGGGTGGGGGTTAAAAGGTTTAAACCCCCCACTTCAGCTTGTTGACAACTTTTTTATATACCATAATATGGCTTAAGGGACAGTAATTTTTAAAAAAATTCGCCGCTGCGCTGGGCGTAGATATGCATAGATACTTTTAAAATATATACCTATATATAATGTTTGTGGGTATGTACATTAGCATCTTTGTGCTTTCTTTGTCAATTTAAACAAAAAATGCAGGTGTTTGTAATGATTCTTCGTCACATCATCTTTTGTTTTACTAATGTAAAAATATTTGTTATAAATGCGCTTGAACAAATTTAGAGTCAATGATCTATGATTTCAGAATAAATAGGCACGGGCTATTGGCCTCTGTTATGTAACCCTATTCAAAGTTACCCTTCATAAGAGTCAAAAATCAGAAAAATTAAAACTAATTTTATAATAATAATATCCTAATTTTTAAATTTTTCTGGGCAGAACCCCCTGACACCCGCCAAGTTGGGGCCACAAAATACCCAAAAATTATGCCAAGAAATGCATTCTAAGGTCTAAAAACCCAACAAATTTCGTTGCAAGCTCGGATTTTATAGGATCGCTCCGCAGACCGCTCGCCATAAATTCATGTGGTCGGGGGAATACAAAATCAAAATCCCCCCTGGCCAAAAAGCTGTATCCGCCCCTGACATTATATATCAAGGAATACCTAATAGTATATGGTAGTGTTTGGGTATATACGTCCTATAAGTCCTATTTTTAAACTCGATAAATAAGCTGGGGACATTCGCCTCGGCCAAAAATTGCACTGTGGCAATTATATATGCGGGCTTTTTAAAACAAAATGAAAAACTAACTGAAATAAAACCTCTAAAAATGCCTTAATTATGTTAAACTACCAAATCCTAACAAGCATTTTACCGCTCCCGCTCATTACAACATAAATTTTGTTATAAAATCAGAAGAATAAAACCTTAATTGTATTAAAATCTAAAGAGAATTGGTTGAAGCTTATCATTAAAAATTCAGTAACAATAATTAGAAATATATGTATGACTATTTTAACAATTTATCTTCGTTAATCAAAAATTATTATTTTATGATTTATATATTGGCATTGAACTGATAATTTGATCAAAATGTTTATGACAGTTATATATATATATATATTACTTTTGAATTGTACAATTAATTACATCATAATTAATTTAGTTCAAATGTCCAAACTAATATACCATTAACCCCAATTATGTGATATATCAGATGTTGATGATTGTAATAATTATAGTGTCAACTGTGGAAGCAAAATTTCTATTTGAAGTCGTAATAATACAATATTTTGTCCCATTCTAAATGGTAGTAACCTTCACTTGCTTGAGCCGTGAAGATTGATTTTTGCCCATATTTGTTTAGCCCAGCGGTCTATGTTATCTATAAATTAAAAATCTTTATAAATAAAATTTGCAAAAGGGTTATAAATTGTTTAAATAAATCATTAAAATCAGAATAAGACCATCAATTTTAAAAACACTAAAAGGAGTAATGTTATAGATTATTTTCACAAAAGAAAATTTTTACACAAGGTTAGCATAGATTGGTTTTATTATTATAATTTATGAAATTTAAATCAAATAGATGATGTTTAATTTTCTTGCTTAAATAGAATTATTTTATCGTTTGCTGCCTTAATAAAGCAGGCCCAAAAGAAAATATTTTTTGTGCACTGACATATTTTTAAGGTTGTAAGCATTGAAATTTGTACAACCTAACAAATAAAACCTATTTTATTTATTTCATTTTTCGAAAACTTTTTGTGCATACAAAGGTTTTTTTAACAAAATATTTATTTCTTGTTTAAAAACAACAAGCATACATTTTTAGGTGCATTCATAAACTAAGCCCAATTTTATATATAAACAAATAGGAAATGGTTAAAATCTTAGGCATGCAATTGCCATAGTAAAAAGACATACACTATCTTAAAAAATGGATCTGCCATTATTTATATGCACCAATAAACACAATATTAAATAGAGGTTGCAGGTGATGAACCAGGCCTATAGGGCTATGGAAGCTTCAGCCCCCAACTTTTAAAATATTTGGTCTCTTTTCAGATATTAAACAAAAAATATATTCTCAGATTTAATTTTTTTTTAAACATTTACAAAAAAAATAAAAATGGCAAAATAGATATGCTCTGCTGATTTTCTCTGCTGATTTTGAATTTTATTGTATAAAATTACATTATAATAAACATTTTCTGCTGATTTTATTAAATGTATAATTGGTAATTATTATATAAAATTCAAAATCCGCAGAGAAATCGGCAGAAAAAGTTCATTATATACATTTTCTGCTGATTTTAGTATATATATATTTATAAAGTAATTTTATACAATAAAATTCAAAATCTGCAGTGAAATTGGCAGAAAAAGTTTAATACGTATAAACGTGATATACCAACCCCACAACCTGAAATGCTAAGAATACATGCACCTTTTTATTGAAATTAAATGCCTTTTGTCTATAATTATAATTGAACTCTATATAAGTATAATTTAAATATTAATTTAATAATTCAACAATTTTTCCAATTTCTCCCTCAGCGCAAATCATTATTTTAATTTACTGACACTCATAGCTATGAACTGATTAATAATGTTGTTTCACTTACAAGTTACATTTATCCAATACATTTATCCTAATACTCACATGATATGCATATCTTTTCTAAAAACATATTTTTAGTATCACACATGTGCTTAAATCCCAATTGTTATATGGTTGACATTATTTAATATATTTTTAATGTTTAATTATATATTTATTATATAATTAATTATATTAACTTCAAATTATATATATCATTATTAAGGGCCTATTCTTTTATTAAAGAATGGTTGCTTATCATTTCCTTGAATTTAGAAAATATAAAATAAATTTTTATCATCTATAGTAATATTATAGCAGATTTCAAATAATTATCATCTATAAAGTAGTATGCTGTATTTTTAGTCATTGTTTGTTTTTTGAAAATATCATTCTTTAATAAAAATGTAGGCTTTAAATATGGTCATGAGCCTAAGTTGACTTTATATATAGTATTACACATAGTTTTGGGATTTTGGAACACTGCAAAGTAATGTATTCCTTATTAATTATATAATAATAATTTTTTAAATTGAATTTCCTAACAAATTAAAACATTTGATACAGTAGCTTACATTTTTGCATTTGTGTTATATTTAACTGAATATAGGTTTATATTATTAAACCTATACCTAATACCTATAACATGATTCATTTTGTTGTATTTAAACATTGTATGTTTTTGTATCTATTATAAAAACCAGCTACAAATAAATATTTTTAGTTGTCATGTATTACCTCAAACCCATACCTACCTATAGCATATTAGGCATAAAGGTTGCAAATATCCAAACCCCAAATAATATAGACATTTAAATAAACTAAAATAATAGTTAGCATATATATCATTCTGGGCAGTCAATCTTCCACAAATCAGTTTAAAACTACTGATTTCTAATTATATTTTATCAGTCCCATATTGTGATATATATCATAATATTTTTTAATAGAATTGAAAAATGAAGTTAGAAGATTCACTCAGAGGTATTTATATATTATTTTTATAAGCTAATTATTATAATTAGGGAATTACAACAATACCTAATGAACTACAGATCCAATCCAATAGACTTCTTTGTATATGAGTTTTCAGAGTGCTTTGGGTATATATTTTATGGTCTGTAGAAATAGCTGATGTAAAAAATGCAGCTGAAAATTCAAACAATAATTAGGTTTGAATACCTATAGAATACCTAAATATCACAAAACTATGAATAATACTGTGCAGAAAGTCTTGAAATATTAATCAGGAAAGATAACATTTACCCAGGCTCAAAACTTGACCATATTTAATAACAAATTACAAGTGAGCCATTTATTACTTATGGACCCACACATGGAAAAGCCTGTTTTTACCTATAAATGGGCAAGGCTCTTGTTACATTTATTACCCATGGTCAGCCTGCTTATTAGTCTCACAGAACAGCCCATTTTGTTCTATACCATTCTATTTATTACCTGCAGCCAACAACAAAAATTGAAAAAATTTATTATCATTGTAATGAAATTGAATGATTAGGGCAATCAAAATTAGGTTGAAAGTCCCTTAGAAATATATTCACATATGAATACACCAATGAATGCCTTATTAAATGCACCAATATATGCATTACTTACTTTTTAGAAAAGTCACTTGGCAGCTCAGAAAAAATAATTAGAAATTTAGAGATAAAAATTACTGCCTATTTGAATTAACTTCCATTTAAAAAATAGAAAACAAGTAATAATATTTTTTTAAACAAATTTTAACATTTTCATTATTTTTGTAAACATGATACTTATAATAAAATGGCTTACTTGATATCACATTATTTATTGTTTATGTTATTATTGTAAATATTAAATGTTTGTGATTTGTATGACTTTTCATTATATAAAAAAGTATAAAATTCATTCTGGTGTCAAATAAAGTCAATTGTTTAGTATAAAAATAGTTTCTATTTTAAATTTATGGCCTAAAAAAATTCTGTAAAAGCCACACATGATATCTTTATCCATTTTATCACAAACTTTTTTTTTATTATTGAATGTTAATTTAATATATTGTTGCTTTTCTGACTAACAAACATAACTCACAAAAACAGAAAATGAATTATTTGTCACAAACTAAGAAAAAAGTTTTTAAAATAATATGGAAAGATTGTTACTTTGGTTGGGTAAGATTACACTGTTTTTTTAATTTAATTTGATACAAAAATTAGTCAGAAAAGAGCATTTACCTTCTATTTAATAATTGAATGTAATTTACAAAAATATGATATTTTCAGATATGTTACATAGAAAAGCAACAATATATATTAAAACCGTTTTTTTATTATTCAAAGGTATTTTTTATCAATATATATATATTTATTTTAAACTATTTTCTGATTTAGAAAAATAATTGTTCTTTACCAATCTTTTAATGTTAATTAGTCAGCCCAAGTTCTTAAGTGATTTGATTGGTTATGATCCACATATATAGACCAGAAAATATTTATTCAACAATAGTTAGATCCTTAGACCAATACTTATTATAATTGGTATTTTTTCACATAATGTAATTGAAAATGTTTAATAAAAGTAAAATAAAAACTATAAAATTAACTGGTAAAATATAATACAAATTTAAAAGTTACAAAATATATCTCTATTTATATCTATTTAAATAATAAAGTTCGCATCAAAATATAGTTCTAAAAAACTAAGTTTATAAAATGTGATATATAGAAAATTTATTTACTCATAAATTGCTGGCAATGCCAATTTAATAAACAAATGTTTTCAAATAAATAAACATCCCTATTGCAAACCATGTTCAATAAGAATCATTCTAAATGCTGACCAATACAGTCAACTTGGTGTCAAGTTAATTAATGGTGAATAATATAATGTTATGATTAAGTTTCATGTATTCTTTCATACCCTATGATTAACAATGGCAATACAATGTGTTTTAAAAAACACAGTTAAAGGGGGATTTTTAATATTAATTTCTAATTCTATTAACATTTTAATGTAGTGAAATGTTGTTGTTGTTGAAATAAATGTTTAAATAAATATACCTTATGTTATACAAACTGCTATGGTGTTAGTTGCAAACTATTAATCATGTGCATATAATAATTAGCCAACAATCTATATATGTGTAAAATCTAAAAAAATATTTCATATCATTTAATATTTTTACATAAAATAATAAAGTATCTAAAAAAAAGAAGATAACATATGCTGTTAAAAAATGAAAAGAAAATTTCACATTATTTAATTCACTTATAAGTTCATTTTAGTTTAATAATTCTACTCAAAGGTTCAAGAGTAGTTACCTAATTTTAAAAATTCCCTAAAAAGTTGATATGCATTGTCTGTTTTATCAGTCATGGGTTATACTAAGGTTGCAAAATTAAATGATAAAGTAGTTGATAATGATAATGATATTGTATGTAAGAACACATACATAGAATACGAGAAAAAAAGATGTAAATAATAATAATCTACATTATGACTTTATTTATCTATTTGTTGAATAAATATGATTTGCACAATTGTCTGGATGAAGTATTCAAATATGTCTATATTTAGTATTTTTATAATTCCAAATTTTATTTAAATTATTGATTTCTTACAATTAAATATATATGAATTGTTTATATTTTGAGTATTACAAAATAACTTTGGCTTGCTTGGTCAATAGTTTTGATTCCGGAACAATCTAGATAGTCAATTTGGTTCTTGAACAGTGATCTAAAAACATTTTGTAAATACGACTATATCTAATATGCATCCTTATTTTTATTATAAATTTTCGGAGATTATTCTCCTTCATATAATGGTTAACCTACTCAGTGCTGGTTTGTAAATTTTGTGGTTATGCTATTTGAATTTTGGATATATCATTTCATAAATATATCATCTGATCTTTTCAGAATGGAATGAGCTATGCCTCGTTCACTCAGGGAGAATATTTTACGTGACCAGGAACTGGCGGATGTGTTTTCACCAGAAAATCCCAAAGATATATTTGGCGATATTACTCAAATTGGCTGTGGTAGTTTCGGAACAGTTTTTTATGTAAGTTAAAAGTGTCCTTACATATTGTAATGGTGTTTATTTAGATTTTCCATCTTTGTTTTTATCTATTGAAAGCTTTTACAATAATTTGTTTAATCATTTAGGCGCGGAATCAGTTAACTAACGAAAATGTTGCTATCAAGGAGATCAAAGTGGATACGAAACGTCGGAAATCTGACCAGGAAGATTGGCAGGATATCGCCAAGGAAGTTCGTATTCTAAAACAACTCCAGCACCCTAATTGTCTTCAATACAAGGGCTGTTATTTGACCGAGGAGTGCCCATGGGTATGTTACTCTATCTTTTATAAATCTAAGAATCATTCGGTGACTGATCAATTAATATATCTTACTATATATATAGTGTTTGTACTTTGTGTATGAAATCATTTTTCATTTATTTTATAACTTCATGGATTTTCATTTTTCCCCAATGACTAGTTCATTGAGTGCATTGTATAATTTAATGTTTTCTACTGGTTCGTTCAATTTCTTCCTTTTGAGGTGTGGCTGAATCAAATATATATCATTTCCAAATAATAAAGGCTGAATTTGGTTAACTACTGGTTCAATTTTATGGGAATTTACTTCAGTTATGTCTGTAATTTACTTGTCTATAGGAGCTTGCTTGTCTTCTTATATTTATTTACTTTCTTTTCTGATATTTATGGACAGTTTCCCATTTCATCATGTTGTTATTTTTCTATAAATAGTCAAGCATATATAGCACTTAAAATGATATAAAATGGTTGTGTGGTCTTTTTATCAGATTGGAATAGTATACATAAAGAAAGGTACCACCTATCTGAAATTTAACATATTTTACGCGCTGTTTATTGAACGTGAAAATCCAATACATATGTTGCAAGATTCGGTGCTTACAGTATTTACCTAGATATTACATGTATTATTAATTATACTTTTCTATATTATACTATCGACCTATGCAATTGATTGCTTTCTTTGAGGTACAATTTGTCATTTGGGTATTTGATATAATCTTTATATTGAAGATTATCACATAATGATATTAACTACAGGGCCCTATAAATATCTGTGAACACCATGTTTCTGTATATATATATCGTCATAGCAACAGTGCTAGAGATCACAATATGTATTGATTAATCTTGTAGTGAGAGGGTCATGACAAGACATTTTAATTATTATTCTACTCTCCCTCGTTCTTATTGTAAGAAAAGGTCTCTAGCGGATGTATCCAACCTTCAAGCTCATCATATCCTTCTCTTCTCTCCGCCCTCTCTCCTTTCGATATCATGTAGAAGTCCACCGGGTCGATATTTTCATAGATCATTTCATGAGTGGTTCAATTGACGCTCTCCTCTGTGTGCGTGATGTGTTTATATTGAACCTGGTAATATGGTTACTAATTCTACCAACTATGTGAGGTGTTGTCGTCCCTGCACCATGGTATTAACTGCAAGTTGGTCTTCGGTACAGGAATAGTGTGTAGCTGGTGATCTGTGCAGCCGTGTGTTTTGTTTCATAAATATAAACATGTGTAATCTTAGTGAAATGGAAATCAATGACATCACCTTTCTTGCATGCCACTAATCTAGGTATATGCGACCAGCGGTTTTTGGTGTTTACATATTGATATCTTCAGATGTTAGATAACGTTCGCTTGGTTGTTGGTCTATAATGCGGGCACACAGAAAGCTAAATCGTCCTCTTAACGTTTCAAAAAGCAGTAAATCAATAATTATTCACTGCTGTATAGACCACATTTTAATGATTTTAATTGATAGATTTATTGTAATAATGAAAATTCGTTGTAAAATTGTTCTTGTTAGTTATTATTTGGTACAAATTCATAATATAATTAATCTCCTTCAGCTTGTCATGGAATTTTGTCTTGGATCGATATCGGATGTATTAGAAGGTAATGTTATGTTTCTTTTTGTTTTAGAAATACCAATTTATTGGCGAATGATATAGCTAATTAACTCGGTATTCACTCGTTTCACTGTAACGGGCATTTTAATAATTCGTTGTAAAATACATTATTTACAAATTTTGGATAAATTTAGTGTTAAATCAACCTTTTTTTGACGTAGAAGTTAAATTAATTGTTTTTGTATTTAATGGTATTTTATAATTATTTCATGGAATAATTATTGGACAATCTTTATGCGAGGAGGTGATAAACTGTGTCTTAAGGCCACCTTTAGTTTCAAATCAACTAAGTCTGACTAAAATGCAGCATCTATTGATTTTTAACCTGCACACCCGGTTTACTCTGATAACGCTCCGTCTTGCAGTCCACAAGGCGCCCCTGACAGAGCAGGAGATAAAGAGCGTCGTCTACCAGGTGCTTGACGGCCTCGTCTATCTCCATCAAGAGGGTCGAATCCATCGAGACATCAAGGCTGGCAACCTTCTCCTCACCGAAAACGGCGGCATGAAGATTGGTGACTTCGGCTCGGCCAGCTATGTTAGTCCTGCCAACTCCTTCGTGGGCACACCCTTCTGGATCGCTCCGGAGGTTATTCTCGCTATGGAAACCGGTCTCTATGACTCCCGCGTGGATATCTGGTCGCTTGGTATCACGGTTATTGAGATGGGTAAGTGTCATAAAAGAAATAAACATTGATTCGCCCGGTTTAAGTTTCTCACGAATAAATCAAAATTTCGCCTCATTTGGTTCGGGTATTTATCGATCCAGTTTTGTTATGCGGAACCAACGACGTGTTTTCCTCAATGGAGGTAGTAAACAGAGTTTGACTGACAAAGTCCTTACTTCCTCTCAATATCAGGGAGAACCAGGGTAACCTAGTATTGATTAGGTTGGAGTGACCAATTTTATGGTTCAACTTAGCATCCCTCTCGTTCGGAGCTATATTTCTGACTTTGACGTCAAGATTTGTCTAAAGTGCTGTTTTATTTAGATATTTACATCTTCACCATCGCATCCCTGTGAGATCCTTCGTGTCAAGGTGTTCTACTGTGTTGAATACTAATTTGAATGTTCGAATTGATGTTCTCAGATTTATATTTCAAGTGAAAGTTTTAATTTAATCGTAATACAGACATGAAATACTGATTAGGTTAACAATTGTTTGTTTTAGTATTAAATCTGTAATTTTGTTTTCACATATTTGTAAATTATTCATCCTAATTGCAACGGTCATGAATGGTTCCCTCTCTACTTAACAGCGGAGCTAGCGCCCCCCTATTTCCATTCAGGAAATCCCCTGGCAGCAATGTACCAGATCGCCTCTAACCCCTCGCCCAAACTTGCCATGGCTAACTGGTCGATTGAGCTGCACGAGTTTGTGGACCATTTACTAGAAAAGGAGGTTTGTACCCCTCGTTATCTCCTTATGTTGCACCTCGCTCCATGAACCAACCATGCGTGTCTTCCCTTCTGACAGGCGGTGGCTCGTCCCAACGCTGAGGAGGCTCTCTGCCTCGGCTTCATGTCTTCCCGTCGGCACAACGACAATCAGGTGCTGTTGGAGCTCCTCAAGAGGACGCAGACACGCCTGGAAGGGAGTCGACCTCAGCGTCTTCACAAGATGCTCGGAGTTGCCCGTCTTAAAGCCGTGGAGACTGAGGTGAGATGGGTGCTTGTGTAATGCGGATTAGAATAGGCTGTGTGTCATAGTGTGATTAATACTGATGTTATTGTGTTCTATGGTGTAATATTAAAGTATTTGCTACTGTTAGTCATGCCTCCAGTTGGAGGAAGTGAAGTGTTTAGGTGTATATCCGCACTATTAGTTATTATTACGGTAATCTTCCTTCTCTATAGGATTGTTTGAGCCCGAATGTTGGTTTTCTCTTTACCCAAAACGTATCATCTAATTCATACTTAAAAGAACACATGAGTTAGAAGTCTGTCTTCATTGATATATTTTCAACCTTTTATCAAATAACATGTACAGAATATGGGCTGACGTTTCCTTCAATCATTTTCACAAATTCCAACCGCAAAGTGTGTTATTTATTGCAGTATTATGTGCGTTCTTTTGTCTACTGTGACAATTGTAGATTATCATAAAGGTGCACTAAAAGCAACTAGTCCAAACGGTGACAGCTGTGAAGCCCATTAAACGGAGAGCTCTTCTCGCCTGACTTCGTGTTCATTATTGAGTCATTACGTCTTATAGTTAACATGTTCGAGCTTACAAAAGATATTTAGTCAAAGAGAACTGCATTTATAATTCTAGATATTTAGCTGGGTAAGATAATAAGCGGCGCAAACTTGTCCGTTATTTTGACACGATTAATAAAGTATGAACGGTCTTGTTCTGTCAATATTTCTTCAATGAGTCCACATATTTTTCTTTACCAAACCCCACAGCAAGAGGCCCAGGAATCTGTAGAACCAGAGGAGACAAGCTGCTCCAACAGTCTGGATGGTCTTCAAAGCGGATCCAGCTCCTTGCCCGGCAGTACAGCCAGTCTCTCCAACATCCCTGATGCTCTCCTGGCAACACCGCCGAGTGGGCAGGTGGATCAGGTGGACCCGCATCCACAAAGACGTATTCACAAGGACAGCAATGCCTTCGTGCGCAGAGTGAGTTCAGTGGTTAAATGGGGATCAGGAGGTTACATAATGTATCTAACATGACCTTAACTTATATTTACAGATTTGTATTCTTGCAACATTATGATAATCCATCGATTTTAGGATTCACCTACACACCATTGATATAATATAGGATACAGCATAATAACCATTGCAGTAATGTCTTTGTGAAATCAATGAAGAATTCAAGTTAGTAATACGATCTGAAGAGTGGAGATCTTAATCGGAATGTTAGACCACGCATTCTGATTCCTGCAATACGTATACACAACTACACATACAAAAACAGATATTGCGTAAGATGTCTTTGTTAGAGTCGTCCGACTTATTCACGTACCACAAGACTCCATAGGCAGGGTTATAAGAAGAATGTGTAGCGCCGCTTCTATGTATATTATTGTAGTCCTTATAGCAGTGCGGAGAGCGGACAAGGTTTGACTATTTTTTGAGTTGACCACCCACGCGGACTTACATAATAACTGGCTTGTTTGTGTTGTTTTGAATAAGTAAAGTTTAATCACTTCAATGTGAGGTGACCCTCTGCACTCATCGGCTGATTGAGACAGTCAATTCTGGCTCCACTGTGTTAAGAACTAGATCTGTCTTTGTGGTTTTTGGATTAATTAAGAATTAATATAGGAGGTAGGGTTTGTCTTTATGTTGTAAGAAAGCGCAATTATTTCTGTTAATTGTGATAAGTCTGACTCTTCGAATTACATTATATTATGTTTTCTAATAATGTGTAGTATGGCAGAGAGCCACATAATTAAAATACAATAAAAGTAAAACAAACCACTGTAGCATATTATTATAATTATATGTTAAAACAAGAGACCTTTCGGCTTCACCTTCATCTATGGTTGAAGCAGATACAGACTTGTGCCTGGCTAAAACCTTTGGTATCCTATATTATTCAAGTTTAAGCAGTTTGATTTTACTTGTATTGTATTTTGCTCATATTAAAATTCATAAAGTCATTTCCTTCTATCTGAAATTTGTTACAAATCTGTAATTATTCAACTGGGCTGTCCATCACTCTTTTTTATATTTAATTAACAGTGTTCTTTCTATTCCAGTGAAGTAGGTAATCATAGTTTCATGTTTTTTTTTAATTAAAACTTAAATTCTACAACGTTTTGGTTAAATGTTTTAAGTTTTCGTTTTTATAATTTAATTTTTTAAAAATAAAAAATTCAGATTTTTTGTTGAAAATATTATATTTTAATAAAGTAATTGTTTATATTTAATATTGATACATAATTTTTTAATAAAAACAAAGTTTTCTATCACAAACTTTTTATTAAACCGTCGAGTGACGTGACGGGTTTGGACGCCTCCTTATCCCACTTGCCTTCCCTTCCAGTAAGGAGGTCTTTGTTCTTTGTCCTCAGATCTCCCTGTTGCAGGCCACTTAATCAATAATTATTCTATGACATCGCATGTTGATATAGCCGGGAATGAGAGCCACATTAATGTTAGTCATAGACACACAAACCAACCATGCCCGCTTTCATATCATACACAACCTTAATTGCACTCCTTTTCTCTCTCTTTCTCTAAGTAACACTTCTCTGTTCGCGCTGGTGTGTCTCTTCTCTCTGTAGAATACACACACAACCTCTATCTCTCTCCCTTCTCTTGACACGGCTACCTGCCTGTGGTGGTTCCAGTTCTTCGTGACTTGTTGTCTGGATTTGCGAACAACTTTGCTTTCTTTCTATTTATAGTGGCCATGATTCATATCGTATCATCCTCATTCTGTAATTTACATTCAGCCGAGTTTGTCTATAAAACATTAACTGTGCACTAAGGCGCCTGTATTGACCCCGTCTCTCCGTGTTGTGAGATCCACTGTGTCTTATTTGCTGTAGCTTAGTGTCTTTGGAGTGCTTGTTGACGCCCCCCGATTCAGTTTAAAAGTACACAACAATTAATGTTACACCAGTAGACAAATAATTACCAAACTAAGTATCCAATTTGGGTGTGTAACAATTGATTTACATATTGTTTGATCAAAGATAGAAGATTTGGTAATATAAACATTTGATAAAGTGTTATGTATTTGACTATTCATCTTTTTGATTTGATTGAAAGGAACATTAATTTAGAACCACATATTATTCTCCTAAAAGTTTATAAATTACCATTTACTATACAGTATTAGAGCTATTTATTTATTGACTTGTTCACGACCATATTTCGGTTATCAAACGACATTCTTTGTGTTATAATTTGTTCTGTCTTAAAACACTTGAAACAATCTACAAACAGAACTATACTTAAAACAGTTAACCTCACCACGGAGTGAATACGGTCAACAATGCGAATTATGCACATGTATACTCAAGGGTTATTTGAGGTTGATAATAATCAACACACGTATTATTATATTATAGTATTAGATCATATTATTTATTATACCT
Source organism: Vannuccia rotundouncinata (assembly GCA_034780395.1). NCBI lineage: Eukaryota > Metazoa > Platyhelminthes > Proseriata > Coelogynoporidae > Vannuccia > Vannuccia rotundouncinata. The sequence goes on along the minus strand of JAUZNC010003074.1, from coordinate 5,212 downwards.
ATAATACCAGACTTTATTTAAATCTATTATGACAGAATTCCACCCACACTACCCTCTTCAAAACCT